>QVOA01013925.1:0-45949 GCA_014825685.1 Pseudomyrmex cubaensis
TTTATTGCACACACGGTGTGCAACCGGTCTTTTTGGCTCGGAAAGCTATTGCACACACGGTGTGCAATCGGTCTCGAATGGGTTAAGAGTTTAGAGACCACTCTAGCGTTTCTGAATCCGTGCAATAACTTTCATACGTATAATGGCCAGTCTACAATGAAGGTAGTGATGTTGTAGGGGTAGAGAGTAAACTATTTTTTGATGAAGTAACAACGGGAGTAACAAAATGGGCAATTCTCATTTCGCACTACCTTACTGCCTTACTGTCAGCCGATGAAGGACACGTGTTGAAATAATTACTTGTATAAACAAAAATGAAATAACTTCAAGAACCTTACTTTTTACTCTATACTGCCTACTCCCATTGTGGACGACCCTTAAGATGTACAAACAAGTTTTGAAAATGAAACGTAAAAGATTTCGAGGAAAAATGCCAGCCGTCTAGAAGCGAATTCAAATTTCATTACATTGTTGAGCCTCACAGAGCGTCTCCTTAAACAATTATGAGGTTTTTAATTAGAGCGTTTCTATTTGTATAATTATGGGGGGAAGGAATTAAAAGCTACTTGAGGAAACAAGCCATCGGTCGTTAGCAGGAATAAAAGGAAGAAACGTTCCTCGATACTCGAAAATTCCTTGATTTTTTTTCTCGCGGAGAATAATCGCATGGGAATTTCTCAGAGAGCGTAGATAACGCGCGCGCGCGTGTACAAGTTAAATAAAATACAGATGTAACATTATACAAGCGCCGATACGCGCTCGAAAAGCCAGACAACTGCATGATTGCCAATAACTACAGTCTTATTCGACGATTTTGCGGTGAGCACGTGTACCGATCTATATGTGACCGTTTCCACACATGGAGACGAGATAGCGCACTGTGACAAGCTGTTAAAGATACCTTCGTACACAAACGTGTGTCCGACGCGCATACATATACATATATACAACGTCCCAGAAGAGAGAAGAGGGTCGATTTCAGAAACTCTCCCGGTTGTCTGTGATTCAAGTGATTCGAGAAGGTCACACGTAGAAATCGATTCGGGTTATAAAGTTATGATGATACCAAATACGAAGAATAGGAAATGCACCGGAAATTAAATGATCGCATCGATCAACGTTTAAATGTATATATATTGCGGGTTGGAAAAGCGACAGAAATAAAATTACGTAAACTAACATACAATAAATTACATGAATTAACGTGAGTCATTTTTTTTTTTTTAAAGAACGTTGTATAAAAAAAAATATTCCAATTAAATAAATACCGAGAGAAAATCGCGCGTTTAAGGGTTAAATATCCGGCTTTTAGTAAGAGTTGCAAACTTTGTAAGAGTTCCAGATCGGATCGACGTTTGTATGACTTCTCTCACTTAGAAACCGTTTTAATCTCCCGGTGGAAGTTGGAAAGTGACCAACCGCACTTTTAGTATCAGCAATTAAACGTGTGTGATTGAACTCGCCGTAATTCTTGTTTATAATTCCCACGATTTCGTTTCGTAACTTTCTCGAAAAAAAAAAAAAAAAAAAAGAGTACTCGGACACTTTATAGGAAAGCAACTTTAACGTTCGAGTCGTTTCCCGTCCAGTTAACTTACGGAGAAGATGTATTTTTGTTGAATAAATCAGACAATTGTTTTTGAGAGAGATTCTCTTTTGGACCTGATTCGGAACGGCTTAGTCCGAGAGATATTCAATTGTCATTGATTACAAATTTTTTGGAGATCGAAAACCGCGTCTGGAAAACAAATTTCCGCGAGGATGAGATCAACTTCGAATCATCAGTCGGAGGAAATCGACAGACAAAAGACAGTTTCCGAAAATCGTGTATACGACATTGTCGCCGCGAGGGCGCGCACCCCTGGCGCTCGTAAAGATGGCGAGTTCGCGCGCGCATATACGCGAGGGGAGAAATCCAGCGGTGCGATAGAGTGAATACGCGTGCAGTTTAAAGCCTTCCTTCCTGCCGGCCGCAACCCTGCGACGAGGGCAATTCGAAAATTGGCGAGGTCAGTGTCTCGAAAATAAAGAGAGACGAGATGGAAAGATATTCGAGGAAACACGCCGCGCGAACACAAACGACAAAAAGGGAAAAAAAATGATAGAAGAAACGAGACTTCGATCTCTGTCAATTGTTTTGCGTAAAGAAATTGCGTTTATATTGGCGAACTTATTGACTCATTTCGGATATCGTTCAGATTGTCGTAAATCAAGCGCGCGGTCCAAGTGTATACAAGCAATGTATATCTTCTCCACGCTATTGGTTCGTGCGATGAAGAAAACTATAGGCAGGAGAAAAATAAAGAGAGAATTCTCACGACCGCTAAGTGGAAAAGGTCGGCCGACGTCAGTCAGAGGGAAACCCCCGCTTTTATTCTCCTTTCTTTCTTTTCTTTCTTTCTTTTTTTTTTTTTACAAAAAAAAAGAAAAAGCGTGTACAGAGGAATTGTGAAGCCGATTCGGTGATTATACTGTTGTCCCTGTTATTTCATTACGCGGCTGCGGAGAAAGAGAGAAAAAGAGAGAAGGAAAGAGAGAGAAAGAAGGTGTATTATCTTCTTCATTTCAGTCTTCCGTGTTATTACTCCAAACAAAAATATCTTTGTACACATTTTCCTGCTCTTGGAAAACAATATTATAAAATTTATCATTCTTTTCTTTTTTGTAAACAATCGCTTGCATATACGCGCGCATTGAGATAGACTAGAAATAAACTAACTCGAAGTTTTCGCCTGCGCGACGACGCGGACGATCATCGTCATTGTTGTTTCTTCCGCGGTTCGTATAGAGAGAAAAAAAAACCGCAGAAGAATAAAACGAATAGGGAGAAGAAAGAAGGGTAGCTATCGGGGTATTCGATAACCATCTTTCCCAACTTTGACATTAACGATCTTCTCTCTCGCGCTTCATTACGCGATAAATACCCGCCACCCCCGCCCTTCATCCCTCCCCGTCCCTCCACCGCGTGCGTAAAGTTTGATCGCGCGCGCAAATGGCAACGGCTAATTGAGGCCGCTTCGGGTCGCAGTCGTTCATCGTATTCCCGCATTTCGGCCGAGGAAAGAAAGAGAAAGAGAAAGAGAGAGAGAGAGAGAGAGAGAGAGAGAGAAGAGTAACAACGAAGAGAGCACAAGAGCGGTGGCGCGGCACAAAGCCACGCCGAAGGTGAACCGCCGCGGCGCAACAATGAGCCGCGGCGCAACAGACGCGCAACAGACGCGGGAAAGCCGCTGATATTATCTGTCTGTAGTTTCAGAGACGCGGAGCACCGTAAATATACGCGAGCGCGATAATAACCGGCGCACCCCGGGATTAACGGGGTGAGAAAGAGAAAGAGAGAGAGAGAGAGAGAAAGATGGAAGGGAGGGAAGCACAACATCGAAGTTCAATCGGTTTTCACGCACGATAGAAGCTCCTATTTGCGAGAGCGTTCTTTGTGTCTTTTTTTATTCGTTCGTCTCGTGAAATTTGCGGAGGAATCGACAAGGAGTTTGTAGCTTTTTTTTTTTTAACACAAAGATCTATTTTTAATAAATTCTAAAACGAATTTCAACTCGTGTGTATTATTTATTGCGATAATCTTTTGTTCAGAAAAAAAAGAGAATTCCGAATAGCTGTAAGTTTCGTCGAGCTCTCGCGAATCAGCGAGGATTAGCAACACGCCGCGGGGAGAAACGGGAAGGAGGGGGATGCACTTAGCGAGCTGCCGGATGCATTCTCACCTAGTTACGCCGTTGTGAGCCGCGATTATTCTCCCTTGAATGATCAATACGTAAGGACGACATTGGTATTTTTTTCTCCTGATCGATTAGAATCGCGAGATTGCTTCATATATCAGGGGTTACACACCAGTCCCCTCGTTCGGATCGACAATTTCATTCAGTTCCGATCTGCGAACAATCTATCGGTTCTTCTTACCGTCTCTCTCTCTCTCTCTCTCTCTCTCGGTCGCGTCATTCAGGTTTTTTTTTATTTGAATTTTTCTCGCGCGCGAACATAAATTCGAAAGTATATAAAGATCGTTTTGTCACACATCTCCCAAGAGCGAGTAAAATTTATTTCGCAATCGCGATGTAATGCGAAGTTTCATCTTCTTCTCGAGGACTTGCTGATTTTTCTCGAATTTAACTTCCCTCGCAAATGCAATAACGTGTTTTTCGGACGCCGCCAATTTCTTTATGTATTTTCGCGATTGGAATTAAATTTTGGAAAATACACAAACTTGAAGAACTGAAAGTATGAGAAACTAATTGTGAATTCAAAATGAAAAAAGAGGGTGCTCGCTCTCTGTCATCAATCTCGCTTCTCTCTTTCTCTCTCGCTCTCGCTGGGGTCAACGTCTGTCGATATCACTTCGGAAGGATAAGAACGGCGGTGCGCGGGGATATAAAGTGCCAAGTCGAAAATACATATATACGTCATTCGGTAGCCGGCTGGTCGAAGTCTTCGGATTGTCCGAGAGTCGCTGATCAGGCATCGGTCCAAGAACCAGCCGCGTCGCGGCAGCGACGTCGACGTCGTCGTCGCGACGCTCTAAACTACGCCGCTATTCGCGCTCCGCCGCCAATCTCATCGAACGCGATTGTCGTCGCGCGCGCATCCGCAGCTGGAAATTGGAAAACTTCCACGTGAATTTATTGCGACTTGAAATTTCGACGAATCCTTATTGCTTCTTGTATATATTGAAATTCGCGTTTCTGTTTTATATTTCGTGCTTACGTTTTTCATCAGAAATTTCAGAGAAATTTTCAAGTTGCAAATGCCAAGAGTTTTCGTATATAAAAATAAATAAATACGCTGAGAAAAACAAAGTTTAAAATACATTATTGTATAGGTCGCGGTAATATATTTCAAAGAATTCAAATGTTGAACTAAAAGCGAAGAGAGGCGTTCAAGATCGTAACTTGTGAAAGTTACGATCATTCATTCCCGATCGTCGCTTCGGAGCAGAAGCGGAGAAGAAGCGACGAATGAGAAGAAGGTGGGCGAAGGAAAAAAAAGAGATATATACTATATATATATACGTGTTCGTTTCCCCGAAATCGAACGATTGTCTTCACTCTTGCCGTGCCGGGAGAAACAGAACGTGACCACACTATTCTCGTCGCCGTCACAAGATAAGTCGGGCCTAAGTATAGGAGGTCGGGTGTCTGCTTCCGTTTAAAAATACGTTATACACCCTCCCCCTTTTCCCGCGGTTAATCCCCCTCTCTCTCTTCTCTCCCGTCTTTCTTTTTTTTTCTTTCTCTTTTGTCGCCTTTTTCGCGCGTTTTCCTCCTCGCACGCATCTAGAAGAAAGAAAAGAGAGAGAGAGAAACGTGTCGATCAGCTGCATTCAATGATTCACGAAGAAAGAGTATTTTGGAGCGACGATCAATAGCGGTAGTTTCGAGGGTTGTATGATCGTCAGTCGAGTAAAACGCGCGCGGAAAGATTTCAAGACTTGATTCTCTCACGATCCGCCGAGATAGACAAGTCTCGGTTGCACTTCACAAAACAGCCTCGCCTCGTAACACGACAAACAAGACGGTCTGAGAGATACTACCGCGAGAGATCGCATCGCGCGCGCGCGCGAAACGTTACCATACAGACGAAAGAAGAAAACACCAGAAAGATGTGATGTTAAACGCCGCGACAACAATTCGCGAAATCTCGATCGGATAGAACTACAAAAAACGGAGATTTTGTTTAAATCTCGTTTGCTTAACAATTACTTTCCTTCGTGATCGACGTGCGCTCTGAAATCAGTCGGTGTCGCGAACGATAATCAAATTATAGCAAAATTGCAACACGCGCAGGCGTTATTTACAAGTAAATTGTCGAGAGAATATATTCACTGGAATTATATAAATTAATTTTACGGAAAAATATAAAAATTACAAAACATACACACACGACCCCTTCGTGAAGTTTAGGCGAACCGGTGAGTGTAAAATTCTCAAGCAAAAAGACATTTTTTCAGACATCTCAAAATATAGTAATTTAACATCATGCTATATGTGCATAATACATGAAATGTCTATAAAATATATATATATATTTTTTTTTCTAAGACTCTCCCCGTCCCTTATTCGCGTATCGATTCTGCAATGCAATCGGCCGTTCCACCTGCGATCGTTCGGGTCATTATTTTCGGACACGCCTGGACGCATCGAATTTATGCACGCACACGTACGCGCGTATATATGCACACATACCTACGCGTCCTGAGAAAGCCGGAACTCACTTCCGCGCGCGGCTTAACGGCTCCTCGTTACAGCCTGGAGGCAAGGACTTACGACGCGGAGACGAAGCCCGACTTATTATCGTGATAATTAACAATTTCCCGAGTCATCAGACCGCGAATGCGGTTTGCTTTTTGCGTCGGAGCGTTATATATATGTAATATTCTATATATCGGCGCTCTTCGACTTCATCCCTCTTCCCGCGAACGAGAAATCGCGATCAATTGTCAGAGATAATGAACGATCGATCACAATGCAGGGGGGTTGGTAATCTCACGTGAAACGCCGTCGGATCAAAGGGTTATTTGTTTTCCCGTCGATTGCGAGAAATGCGATTCTGCTCGACGCAGCTCGATTTTTCCGCTGTTTTCTCGTCGGACGCGAGTGAAAAAATTTCAACGCGCGGAATTACGGTGCGTCTTACGTGCGTTCGAGCTCGTTATCGTAGCGTTGGCTCGTTCAGAAGCAACTTTACGGCTACGCTTGAAGCCGATCCAGCATTCGGTCATATTTATTCTGGTCACTTTTAAGAGGAGAGGATTTTTAAAATCTAAGTAAGTAAAATCGCGCGTAAGTTTCTCAGACAAGACTTGTGTTACGCAACGGATTATTGTGTCTAGAACTATATGTGCGTATCTACACTCCACTGCGAGAGATGATTTACGTTGAAAATAAAAGAACGAAGGATTTACGCTCGGAAAATGATGTAACACGTCATTTATAAGTGTGCAGTCTTTCAAACTCTCGGTAATTTTGTTGTTAATATAATTTCCGCGACGTTTATTGCAACCTGATCTCTCTCAGAGGCATTTTTCCCTTGAAATTATTTTGGTATCCAAAACTTATACATAACGCACGTATATAAAAGTTGTCGTGCGAATTGAAGAAATTAGCGGACTATAGCGGCTAGGCCGGCTCTCTAAAAGAGTTAAGAGACAGTATCTCGCTTTGTTCAATTAATCAGGGCTCACGCTGTTATTTTACAAGCTATTTCTTTTACGTACATTATATTCTTTATATATATATATACGTATAATATGTAATAAAACTCCATAAATTTGTGTGTGCGCCTTTAATTATATTTTAAATTCTATTCGAGGTCTACAACTCTCCCCACCACTCTCTCAAGTCACGAATTCTTCTTCGCAACTTCTTAAGTCTCTCAACATTAATTATCTTGATAAACACGCCACAAAATAAAAGATAAAGCAAAGTTCGCTTGAAAATAAATGGAGAAGAAGTTTTTTTTTACAAGGTTGGCGCAGATTTTTTTTTTTTTTTTTGTTTGTTTTCTCGGTAAAAGGTGTATCTATTTTATACACAAAGTTATTCTGCAAATTTCGAAGTGTGTTTTTATGTCAGACGCGCGGAAACTTCTTCCCGAATGGAAAAGGAAACGAATGTTGAAAGCCAATACGCGACTGTTTTAATTATTAACAATTAAAACTTTCAGTTTTGCGCGACAAGCAAATCTTTTTTTTGTGTGTGTGTGTAATAACCTGTGCAACCGACCTTTAAAAATCATCTTTCGAAAGTCCTTCATTTTCGATTGCTTTCGTTCTCCCGAAAGATTGTTATTGCACGGTAGAACTTTCCAGTAATTTCGAGCGCATGGAACTGATTCTTTCCAGAATTCGAAATTATTTTCTTCTCCTTCCAGTTTCTTTCTCTACCAGCGACCAACTGATAGCAAGGGACGAAAGATACAGTACGAGTTGCGCAGTCACTCAAGAATATCGAGGAATCATGAATAGTGGGGGAAACTATTGGCCCGTCTGTCAAGAAGTCGAAATTGTAGTGCTCGAAATTACCGGAGTTCTACTGTGCAGTCGCTCGACATTGTTAAAAACATCTCTCGAACATTGTTAAAAACAAAAACAATATCACATACTCCGTAACAGATAAGGATACAATTCATACAAGCACAAAAATCGGCGTCTCGCACGATAATTCTCGCTGATAAGCTGGGATCGATAACGATTTTTTGTTTCTTCTGCGCGTTAATCGCGTAGTTTTCTTGTGTGTGTACACCAGAATTGCCGACTATCTCAATTAACGATCGTGTGGAAAGGGGGGGGGGGAAATCGTCGTTATCCAACGTCAATCGAATCGTACTGTCGGATCCGCGGATTGCAGCATTGCGGATTTCTTCCGTTGTTGGGTTTGTTACACGCGCGTTTCATTATCGAGCAACATCGCATCAAGAGAGGGAGGAAGACAGGAGGGAGGATAAAATCGACGCGCCGCGCTTTTTCCTCCTCCCTCCCCTCCCTCGTCTTTTCATCTGACAGCGGAAAATGAAAGTTCGCGTACATTTAGCTAATGTATCTGGCATCGCACCTGCTAATTCGGGTCGTCGTCCTAAAATACGCGCGCGGTTTTATCGCGATGCACCTGCATCATCATTATCGTCATGTATCCTACTACTATGTGTGTTTCGCCGATGATGAATCTTACACGCGCGTCTATCGCACGGTCGATCTTCCCCGCTTTTTTGTCTCGGCGCGATGTAAACGCGGGCGACAAACCCGCGCCGAATGGACATTTCGAAAGAGTAATTTGTTAGAAAGGTTGTTAATTTTATATAAAGTCGCGCGAGTGTTGTACGTCACGTTGAATAACTGATTGATGCGTTGTTTTCTTCGATATATTATTCAAGCGAGACGATTCTTTACGTCCTTCACCGAGACTCTTCAGAGAAAAAATTTTCTCTCCCCCATAAGAATTTGAAGAAAATTCTTGAAGTTATTTTTCCTCAGATCATAAATTTTGACTAATAACATACTTGCGAGAACCTTTACAGAATGATTTCGTGTTAAAGGTACTACAATAGAGCGCACGATATCGAAAATATGCTTTGAAAGAATTGCACGTGACGCGCGCGTGCGTTGCGTTCGAAGACGGCATGGAAATGACGGAAAAACACGATGATAGTTTGAACCAGACGTAAACGTCAGTTGTCAAAGGCTCGGGAATCGTAACTTATGGTTACACCGTTCATATTTTTTCTCACGTAACACTCGACCGACGATGTTTTATAGCGTGTGCATATAGACATGTCAAAGGTCAGGGATCAAAAAAAAAAAAAAAAAAAAAAAGCCTCGCGCGGTGAACAAAAATAGATACATCAAATGGTGATTTTCTGTCTTCCCCAATACAACGATTTTTCTTCTTCATGTATCTCCCCAAAATATTTTGCTTATTTTTCTTATATTAAAACCATAAATGCACGTGTCATTTCTGTCGGAGCTACTTGTCTCGATCTAATTAAAAATGAATCACTGCAACGGGGAGTAAAATAAATGTGCTAAAAATTTGTACACGGAAAAAAAAAAGATATTGAATCAACAGCATCAGTTTAATTGAAATATATCCTGTTGATGCAATCTCACTATTATTGCACTACACAGCAGATATAGTTGCTTGGAGAATCTAGATATTAAATTAATCGCATATGCAATTGAATCAACTATTTATCTTTGTGGCAGCCCGTGACGTCGACTTTGGTTGAAGCAATTCCATTTTTTTTTCTGTGTATCATTTTTATCTTAGTTACGAAAATTGTCCGTTGCAAAATCGCGCAGAATTCAAAATGAATATCTCGATAAAATTAAAAAAGCGCCCATATTTTGGACGAGCCACGACGACGGTCTCCGCATCGTGCGCACTTCAAATCACGCGTCTCTTCATCTCTGATTAAATATGACAAGCTCGCACGCAAAAATTCGGCAATACATACGCGAGATTTAATCGATATCCCGAGAGACGTTTCCTCAATCTATTAATCACACGGATTTCAACGAAATTGATGGTCTTTGTGTGAAAAAAAAAGGACCAAAATCAAATCTCGAGCGTTTAGAAAATAATATTCGGATAGAATATTCGGACGAATATTTTCACGTATCGAAAAAAAATTTTCTAGAGAGGAGACTGTACACAAATGCTCTCTATTCATTTTCCATAATAATCTAATCTGATGAATAAATAATTAATTAATTAATTGGGTAATTAAATGTTGCAAAAATCAATTAGACATTCAGTCACTCGAGATTTTACACGAACGTTTTTTACGGATCAAAACATCACGAATTAAGTATTTTTCATAAATTTTCGACAAAATAAATCCCTATTCCTTTTTAATTCTCAAACCGATCAAATTCACTCCCCGAAAATTCTCGCTGTTGCCCCCACACACGTCATGCATCGTGAATCGGGGAGGGGGAGGGGGAGAAGAAAGAGGGAAAATGACTCAGAGGTGCGTTTACTTACATTGTTGCTTGTGCCTGGACTCCATGAGCATCATTTGTTCGTGCTTGTGCCACGCAGCGTCGGTAGTGTCGGTGCCGGCGATGCCCCTCGTCCCCGCGGAGGGTGGCTGGACACCCCCGCGTGCCCCACCGCCCCCGCCACCGTACTCCATAACGGCGGCGGCACCCTACTCCGCCCTTTCGCTGCTGCCCTCGGCAGTCCTCAGACGCTCACAACATGGAGCCGGCCCTCTCGATGCCGCACGATCGCTCTCTCCTATATTTTCTCTCTCCCTCTCGCACTGTGTTCCTCTTTCCACTCTCCTTCTCTCTCTCTCCCTCTCCTCCTTCTATTTGTTTTCCACCCTCCGCTTCACCTTCGACACCAGCCTCACCTCCTTGGGCGATTCCTACGGGAATATCGGCCCCGGTCAGTCTCCGCGAGGGTGACTACTCCTTTGTAGGGGGAAAAAACACCGACGATCCGAACTGGAGAGCATCGAAACAAACGTCCAAACAACCCCGTAACGCAGTGTAACCTTTTCGTCGTTTCTCTCTCTCTCTCTCTTCTGCCGCGCGCGCGCGTCTTCTTTTCTTTCTTCTCCTTCTTTTCCGCCACTCGGCAACTCGGCCTCTCTTCTTTAGGAGCACCTTAAGTTTTTTTCTGTTCGAGGAAGCTCTCGAACGTATCGTTTCCTTGTTTCTCTTTACTTGGACCAGTCTCGCTCGTTCTCATACGAAAAATAGCTCTTATTTACACGCACGCTCGCGAATCGCTTCTTTTGTTTTTTTTTTTTTTTTTTTTTTTTCGTCGTTTCTCTCTCGCTCTCTCTCTTTCCCGTGTTTTCTTTTTCTTTATATATATACATATATTTTGTGTGTCTTGTGTATATTCGTTTCGTTCTCGCACTCTTTCTCTCTATCTCTTTTTCTCACGCTTTGACTAAAATTCTACTAGCTTTTGGCGGTGATCCGTTGCGATTCTCTTCTCTCTTCCTTTTTCTAAATACATCTACATATACATATAGTGAGAGGATTCAGCCTTTGTTTTCTGTTTGTCAGTAGATGCGTACGTTGAAAGGGGGGAGAATGGGGGGGAAGAAACGAGAGGGTCTGTGTGTTCACTTCGCGTCGCTGTCAGCCTTCATGCTTTACTGGCGGCGGCGGGGTAACACGATGGTGAACCTGAAATCAAAATACAGAAAACATTAATGCATGACATTACGCGCCACGAGCGATTTATGCCCCGGCAGAATTTCGAAATATGTGTTATCGACAGATATTACGTCACACACGTTGAAAATGTCGCGTTTTTTATTCCGATCGCGTAACGTCAAAATCTTAACTCGATAGTAACAAGATTCCCTCGCGTCGGTTTTCATCTCAAAAGTTCACACATAAACGAACATGCGATAATTTTAGAAAGAGCTTTTTTTGGTTTCACAAAGTCTTGTAAAATCACGCAATTATTTATTTAAAAATTTACGCGCGTGCATATTAAATAAAATTTAATAAAATTTACGCGCGCGCGCGCGCGTGTGTGTGTATACACGCGATAAGTAAGTCACAAAAAAGTCGTCAAACAACAACAAAAAAAATACAGAACTCCTAAAATTTTAATTCCAACTACGTAATCTCGTCGCGAGACGTCCTGCCGGATCGCTGTATAGCATGTAGCGCCACGATCATAAATTAACAATCCGAAAAGTAAGAAAATGGCCCACTGTCACGCGATGCTGAAGTACGTTGCTATATATCGCCGCCGCGTGCGGATGTTATCGCCGAAAATCCCGCCGAAATCGTTGTAAAAGCGGCAACTAATTCGCTAATGCAACAAAGTTCATCGGTTTCGAGTAGCAAACTAGCAACCGTTACATTAGCGGAGGGAGGGGGGGAGGGAGGAATTGTTGCAGACCGGCGGCGGCGGCGGCGGCAACATCCACACCCGCAAACCTCCTCCGCAGATGCCGGTTCTCAGATGTTCGATTACGATTCACGATTCGCCTCGCGCGATCGTACTCTCGATATCTCAATAATTCATCGACTCTCTCCCTCTCTCTCTCTCTCTACTTCTCTCTACAAACTCTGCTTATTATTATCCCCCAATCGCATTCTTTTTACGATCGTGAACAAGATTGAATTTACGACCGAGAGTAATACGTACATTCGTCCCATTAAGGGATTCTCGGAATAAAATTCGTCACGTAGTAAAATCTGGGATATGGTTTTTAAATAGCAGATCGGGTCAGCTTTTCGAGCGCATTGATCTGATCCGTTGTCGCGCGGATTCGGTCTGACCGATAAACTTCGTTCACAGAAAGAAATCACTCGCGAATAATTTTGTTAATTTATATATAACCAAGTTTTTTTTCACATTTTTCGCTCGATTGTGTAATTATTCATAAAGAGAAAAGCTCGAATAAATCAAGTAGTCAACAACATGCTCTGAAACTCGTTGGTTCCGTTTTTTTTCCTCTCGAAACTGTTAAATTACTTCGATTTGAGAGTAAAAATTGAAGCCGAGAAAAGAAATCTCGCGAAATTTTCTCGCACTAATGCTTTCACGATGATGGCGAGTTTTCGCTGCCGATCGATTGATCTATTTTCGGCGATATATCGCGGAGATGACGGTAAAAAGTAGCCGAGAAAAGGTCGCGGCGACACCTCCCGCAGCGGTATGAATGGCGATCACGATCGACCCTCTACTACACGCGAGGAAAACCCTTTCCTCTTTTCTTTCCCTCCCCTCGTTCAAAGCGAGTAATCGCGATAGCACGTCCTTATCTGGAATATTTAAGTATCCCGTTAACAAACTTGCCGCACACGTGCGTAGATCGTGTGTGGACATTGTGAAATGATATGTTGCATAAAGGATGATTTAGAAGTTTGAAACTTGGCAATGGTCATTTCAGCGAATGAGAAATAGAATCGTAATGAAAATTATCGCGGCGATAATTTCGAAGTCAACATTTTCACATCTGCGAATATTTACTAGATCTTTAGAGTTTTTAGTTCTATTGTTTTAAATAAAAAAAAAAGGTAGAAACTCTCTCTTTATTCTCTGCGAAAGAAGTTGCGTAGCTTCGACAATTGTCCTAAAATTCTGCAAAACAATATCACGCACACGCACGAAATATACAAATTTTGTTTAATATAGAAAAAAAATATTCTAAACCAACTCTTTCCGAATTAATGAACGACTCGTTCCGCTGATCGACAATCGATGTAAGGATCTAAAATTAATATTTCAGTCAAAAAAACTGGAGCGAACGGATTTACATGGCACGCGAGTAACCCCCCGTACGACTGAATATTTAATACCGTCGGAAGAGTCACGTGCGGAAAATCATGTCGATCGTCGACGAGCATATCGTCTCTCCTTCCCTTCACTCTACTGTTTTCCCGCGCGCGCATGTCTCCGCGCACGTGGAGGAACTTTTTTTTTTTTTACGAAAGCGACTCTAACATGTCCGTCAATGAAAATGCGTGACGCACGATCTCCTATCGGGACATTAGACTACGTCGCATCCTTAAACGAAACACGAAGATAAACGCAACGAAATACTTTACATTGGCGTTTGTGTCGCCAAATCTCACAACCGCCGCGGAATTTAAGAGAACCGGAAAAAATAAAATAAAACCCGTGTGTCAATCTTTACGTCACGCTGATAACAATTCATTAGAGTTCGGTATTGTTTTTTTCTGTAATTATCATCAAGCGCACTTGAATTGCACGCGCAACACTTAACAAGTTAAATTATGCTAATAACTTCAATTAATTTCGCAACAAATGCGTAACAATTATTATTACTCGCGCGTGTATTTTATATTCTCTCTTAGTTATTTATCAAATAATAATTGTAATATAATCACACCTATTTTAACTTTTTTTTTTTATATCTCAACTTGAAACAACTTCAGTTTAACGAACAACTTTAATATAACTTGAACCATAACTACATAAATATATGTAATAAACACTTGAGAGGCAGAAATTCATTAAAAAGTTCAAAATTCTACAAAACTACTGTTATTCAAAAATTGTTTGAGTTTCCGCACAATGAAAATTGTCGTTATATATTTTCGTCGCGGAAAAAAGAACTCGAGTTATATATTCAGCGTGAAAATATGAAAACATCCAGATAATTTCGCAACACTATGCACTTCGTACAAACTCGCACCGATCGTGTGAGACTTTATTCAGTCGGGCTGTCGTATATTTCGATCCCATTGTCAGCGGAGCAACAACAATAAGAAAGAACACAGCGGTGCGATTTCGACGGATTTAAAAAAAAAAAAAAAAAAACGCAGAAGCGGATTCAACGCGCGCGGATTTTCTTCATTTCGCGGACGAACATATGTTGCTCTCCAACGTTAGCCACGCACGTTACCGAAAGAGCTTTTGTTCACTGCCGCGCGCCGATCGATCGCCGAGGGATCGTGCAACATTGTGCTCCATAGAAACAGAACGAAGTGCTCAGGTTTGGGCCAGGTGGTCTTCGCCCTTCCCCACTTGACGCGCCGGTGGAACGGGCGGTTGGTAGAAACGCGAAACCCCGCGCCGTGCTGCACGCATCAACAGCTGTTTCGCGTTATCGACGATCTGAGCAGGAAAATCTACGATTCACCCTGTATATATATACATATGTATATATGTATATATGTGTGTGTGTGTGTATGCACGTGTATGTATGGCTATCGCGCGTATCGACTCGCCGTCGGGACGAGTAACGAATGTTTACGACGCTTCGACAGCGCACGGCGATACGTTCGACATTTATAGTATTCGACACGCAGCTCGCGCGACATTAAATCAAATTGCGCCCGATTTTGACGTATCATTAACGCGCGAATACGAAGCGCGTGTTTCTTTTGGGAAAAAAAAAAAAAAAAAAAAAAAAAGCGCACACGGGACACGCGCAACGGGAGAGTTCAAACGGAATATCATCCTGAAATTTCCACGTTGTTTGCGACACTCGATACCGTGTGTAAGATAAAGTATCCCATGCCTTTCGAGTATATTTTTAGCTTCGCTTAAGACAGGGAAATTTATGTCGCCGTCAAAGCCACGCTTAATATTACAAGCTCTTGGGTTTTAACCGACCAGGATCTCACGAAGTCGTTTCGCAGCGAGAAAATGTAAACGAATCCGAACTTCCCGACGTCGTGACGTCACGAGAATAAAAAGGCAGACGGAATAAATTCAATCGTGCCGGAACGGTTTTGTTTGGAGGTTTTTTTTTTGTTTTATAATAGTGTAAAGCGGTAGTTATTCCGTTCTCGGGATTGTAGACGCACGGGCGAAACGGTTGATACACGAAAACGTAAAAATCAATTAGAGACGCACAATCGATCTAAATAATATCATTCGCGTCGAATTTTGAATGAGAGAGACTTCGTCCCGACGCGGGAAATATAACGGAGAAATATAATTCTTCTATCGCGATTAATATAATTTCTACTAATTTTTCAAATGTTAAATTTTCAAATCGTCATTAAATTTTCGCATATTTATCGGCGATAAAAAGTTTTATACTCGAGATAAAGAAAATAAATTTACGAAAAAAACTAAATAAATTTTGTCACTAAATTAAAAAGGCGACTTCTAATCTCGCGCGCGCGACATTTACGCGCTATCGTCAAAAAAATCATTTTCGAAGCAATATCGTGGATAAACTACGTGGATAAGATTATTGTGGCTTTGCCACAAAGTATATAAGAGCGGCGAATATTTCTTGTTTTCAGCGTAGCCGGGTCGGTTTGCGCGCGTTGCAACGCGCGCGCGCGCACGCTCTCGCGAGAAAGAGGCTCTCTGTCCAGTACATCATAATTAATGGCTATTATTATCCGGGCATTCTTCACCGCACTAATAATAACACCGTCGCCCACTTTCTACGATCTATTTCTGTCTACTTACGTACCTCGAAGCGAAAACGTTTGCGCGCGCGCACGCGCGCCGATACGAAACGGAAGTTTTCACAGACCGGTATTTAACGATTTCACGCTCGATCATTGATAAAACTCGCTTATAGAGAGAGATCGACTTTTCCTCTTAATGAGACCCACTTTAACCGTAGTCGCGAACTTGTAAGTAAAACACGGAGGGGTAGGTATTTTAAAAGTTTGCGGCAACATTTTCAATATTGAAATACGTGTACACATCCATCGAGCGCTCGTTAAAAATGCGATGATTGATGATCCGAAAGGATAAATACGGTAATTCGTACGTTTACAAGCAAATAACGTAACTTTATTTACATCCAAATGTCTTCTACATTACCACGCGCGTTTCCCTCTTTAATTAATTGCGCGCACTCGCGGTTGAAAGTAAGAAAAAAATTTCTGTAATTTTTCGCAGTCTCAGAAAATTGCACATCGCCATGTAGATCGACATCGGCTTCTGTCTTCGGGCAATTTATAATTTTGCCTAACAATTAGCATTAGTTCCTATAAAGTATGCAGCACGCGGCTTGTGTTGACGTCGTTGGAAAAACGCATGTTTATTCACTATGCAACTGTGTCACGGTTATTGCGCTCGTTTCCAGGAACTTCAAGAGAACGTCACTCGCGCGAATATATTTGCAGCGAATAAATAATATTCGGAAAGGGGGGTAAAAAAAAAAAACGGAACGTGTCAGGTGGCAGGAAATTATGGATCGCGATCGTTTGCGATCGAGATGACGTGGGATGGGAGTTTAAATTCTCTGTGGAAGATTCGCGCTCGCGTTGCGTATTCTTAACAGCACGAGACGCGGGAATCGATCACGCGTAGCTGCAACGTCGCTGGAATCTTATTTATTTGTATTTACAAGTGCGACACACACACTCCGCGTGTCGTTCCACCTCGTTTTCTCGACGCGAGAAGACACTACGGGCACTTTGTTCCCTACGACGCGAAAGTCGCTCGCCGCTTCTCCGCTCTCCCCCGTCCCATCCATTGACATTCTCGTCGCGACGTCAGCGACGACGTTTCTCGCTCTCTCCCTTCCGCCCCCCTCGAGTTTGTCTAAGCGTCGATATTGAAAACGCGTGACTAATGATTATTGGCCGCAAACGTGTTTAACAACTGAAACGATACACGCGATGCATCACGTGACCTCCGTCTACGGGCGGAGGAAAAGCTCATTCAACTCGCGGAAATGTTAGTCGTCAAAATCACAAGATGGAAACGAAAAAAAAACAATTTATTGTAAACATTTCACTCACACCCTAAGATAAATGTCCTAATGACGACCAATAGTCGAGAACTTAATAAGAAAATAATTATTACGCATTTAATATCAATTATAACAATTCTCAATGTTCTAAGTATTTTTCAAGATATTTATATTTTTAATTGTTAGTTTCTCTAAGTTTTGTACAAATATTTTGTTTTAAATTACTTCTTTAATAAAATGCCCGGTCATTAGGACACATTTGATCTTGTATCGCGCGAAACAAAAACATTTTGCAACTAATTTGATTCGCGTGAAAATCTGCATTTGACTAATTAACGTATGTAAATAATAACTGCGACGTATTTTATATCCACAAAGACAGAAATAAATTATCTCAACGACGCGATCTTGAATTTTGCGTTGTTGTTCCTTCGTCCGATGAAGCGTACATTGTACTTACAGGAGACTCTCTCGCTCCGAGAGCCGTTAAAGTACGCGGCGAGAATGCCGGTGGTTTTTTGTAAAGAAGGGAACGGGAGAGACAAAAGAAAAATATGCGACGTCCATCGGTGGCACTGCTGCGAGCGTCGGTGAATAAAGAAAGGAAGGGTCGGGTTGTGTGTGCGGCAGCGGTCGCCGCACGCATCGCACACGCGACCGTACACGCGATTTTGCACGCAACGTACACGCGACACGCTACGCTCAGCGACTGCAGGGGCCCGATAGTAAACCACCGTGGTTTGTTTTTGTTTTTTTTGTTTTTTTTTTGTTTTTTTTTTTAACCTTTACACATAACATAGTATCAGCTATGTATATACGTCGCGGCCCGTTCAATCGGCATCTTTCGCGTCATCGATCTCGATTTAGAAATAAAACACGTGTAAACACGCGCGCGGTCCAGCTTACACGTTTGTATCACGCTGCGATTTGTATTTACATTTTGCGTGTTTATTTCTTATGTTTATATTCCATTCTTGTAACTGCAACACCCCGTTTGCTCGCCCGCGTGCGCGTGCGTGTTTCGTATTTTTTTTGAATACGTAAAATAATAAATTTCGTACTATTCTTTCATTTGCCCGCGCGCCGACGCGCGCCTAATCCAATTTTCAATCGCGAAACTAAATTCAAATAAATGAAATGTAAATAAATAAATAAGCGCGTTATTGTTCCTGTTGCAATTTTTTTTTATTTTTTTTATTTACGATTCGTTGTTCCTTCGTTCTTCTTGGCGTTTTTATCGGCGCCGACAGCCTTGGTGCGTGTGTTTGTCTGTCGACGCGCGCGGTTCATAATAGCGCTCCGCAGGGCTAAGAGCAAGCCGGCCAATAAGTACCAGCGTGGAACGTGTCGTCTATTATTAGACGCATCGTTTCCGCGTACGGACACGCAGGCAGCGTCCGTGCACGCGTTGACGCGCGAGAGAACGCACTGCGACGACGACGACGACGACGACGACCGTCGTCGAAGAAAAGGAAGCGGCGTTGTTGCATCACATCTGCTGCAGTCGAATCTGCCGCGATGCGACCTGAAGCCGCTCGATTTCTCAGCAGCTTTCCGAGAAGCAAAATAAATTCGTCCGAAATGCGCGCCGACAATTTTGAAAGATATCAATTGTTTTCGTCATCCTTGTTTTATTGTTTTTTTTTTTTTTTTATATAAATAATGAAAACATTTTCACAGAAAGCGAACTTTTTTTCCATTATTTATTTTATTATCAGGCCACGAGAGGTCTCTAACAATTGTTTGTATTTGGAAATGTGTTTTTTTACGTACTGAAATAATAATTTCGACGTCGAAAGGAGAAAGATTGATGCGAATTTTCATTCACAAACGAAATATTCCGATGAGGTTCGCGCGCGCATTTTCTGCGCGTAACGAAAGTCGGCACGCAATGTTTATCGCGGTTGCACATTTCGGTTCGCACGTCATTCATTTCCCGTTTCGAACACAAGCGGCAGAAATCAACGTAACCTGATTTCGTGCAACATAATTACGACGGATACGCCGCCCGGTCTGGGAGAAGCCGAGCACTTTCACGCAAAATGCGTGCGTGCGTGCGTGCGTGTATGTGTGTGTGTAATCAATTCTACCTGCTCTTCTTTCGCATTGGTTACGATTACATTTCCGGCGTGGTGTTAATTTTGAGATCTCGAGTTTTTTTTTTTATTTTACGGAAAATGTTTTCCATCATTAAGACGTACGTGATTCTCAAGAGAAAGGAAACTGCTTGAATCGAGAGCATCAAATACGTGGCGTTTACACCGTGATATATATCCGTGGAAACGGAAATCGAGGTGTGTGTATGTGTGCGCGCGTCGGAATTTTAAACACACATCCGTTTATTTCGCGTGTATGAAATTTAATTGCAACGTCACAACAGGCTGCTTCGTTAAAAACAGATATAAACGCGAATCCGCTTGATTCGCGTTTGTACATTGTTCGAAATTGCGTGGTTGTTTTCATTACCGTTTATACCGCCGCAACACACAAAAATCACATAAAATTACACGGGAGTTAATATTTTCCTGCATTCTCACGTAATTTCGAACGAACGCCGGCCGGCGGGACGGCTCGTAGAATGTAAAGAATCTATTAAAAGGATCGTTATCGGATGCACTTTCTTCTTAATCGGGTCTGCAAACGTCGGCACGAAAAAGGTCAGATAATTTCCTCGGATACTCCGTCGAACAGAGCTAAAAAGGTCAGAATTTTACGAGAACGCTCATAAATACACGCGGTACCCCGCGAAAGGGTAAAACGGGGCACACAAAAAAAGCGAAGCGCGTGGCGGAAACTAAAACTTGACCTTAACCCTCGCAGGTGCTTGCGTCAAACCGCAAAGTCGCGGAAACCGCGCGATTTATTTTATCGCAGTTGAGTCGAAAAACTATATGTTAAAAACATCGGTCGAAATTAATTAAATTAAGTTTTTTTGCTTTTAACATCGTAAAATGTCGTAAATTTCTTTTCGTAAGTAAAATTAAAAAATGCTCCGAGTTTAACAAACCAAAATAAAACAAAGATACAAAAATACTGACCATACTGACCACAAAGGACCTAACGCAAGATATTCAGTAATTTATTTATTAATAGAAAAAGAAACAATAATTTTAATTGCTTTGCCGTCTTACTCAGAAAAAATTCGACGAGATTTTTTTTGTTGCGTTGTGTAATTAATGTAAAAGCCGACCGGGTTGTAACCGTACGTGTTGCTAATCACACCCGGGCGATCGTTTTTTACACGTTTTTTTCGTTGACGGGCGCATTTTCAAATGCATACATTTTACCCTCATACGCACAAACGCGTCTGATAAATGTCGCCCGTAACTGACCTACCATCGATACTTCGCTCGTGTCCCGTGTGTACGCCGAGACTTCCCGCCCCGGTCCTCCTCTCCTTTTCCTTCTCGGCGACGAGCAAAATCGCCAAAAAGTGGTAATCGAGAGCTCGTGGAATTTTAACGATTAAAGTATATCTCGGACAGTGAATCAGTTACGGTACACATCGCGGCGATAAGGAAAAGAGTGTGTCGATGCTGATTAAGCGAGTTGTCGTCGTCGCGCGACGTAAGAAACTTCGCTTGCAACGTCGGCATGGAATTCTACCGCGTGTAAGCAAATTCTCTCTCTTTTTATTCGCCGTATAAGTACGCTTCCGTATCGCGTTATAATGCGCGATCTTATCAATTTGTTCTTCAGATAAAAAAAAAAAAAAAAAAAAAAAAAAAAAAAAATATAAACTTGCGGTGTGAAGTGCTAACGAAATCTCTCACCTCGGCGCACGTCGAGATTAAAATCCATTCGCGAACAGATTTTAGCGAGGAAAGCGAACGCGTCGTGTCGCGCGTAAAAAATTCAACTCGAAATTGTCAAGTTGGCATTGGAGGAAGACAATGCGGTGCGGGATCTGTTATTCGGAGAAACGGGAAGACGTACAGAAAACAAAAAATTAACGTTGATCAATACGAAGCGGGTAGTGACACATTCTTGTTTCAAACGCGCGGAGACGTACTTATAAGTACGCGCGCCGTGACTCAACGTGTTTCAAGGCGTTTGTTAGCGCGTCGTCGATGCGTCGAAAGTCATAGCGAATCAATAAAGGCGGAGAAATCGGCCGACGAGTGCATATCCCGCGCGTGACTTCTTCAAGGCGCAAAATCTCTCGAGGGAGATTTCTTCCTCCCCTCTGTCCCTTCTCTCCTTGATAAGCCGGCGAGTGTAATTTACACGAAAAAAAAAAAAAAACCCCACATTCTCGGTGCCGAGATGTAATCGCGATACGTCTATGCTCGGGGGGGAACCGAGTTATTGATTCGTGGCACGTAATTTAATATCAAACTGATAATAACGTCGTCGTCGCGCCAAAATTAGGATCTTATTTCGGAAAGCCATGCACGTACACGTGTACCAAGATCGATACTCGAAAATACAATCGCCGGAACTATCTTATCGTCGAGAGAACAGAGAGAAGAACACAAGAACAGAAAAACGAAGGAACACACAGTCGCGCGCACAATTTTTATACAACGACGTTAAATGTGACGCGATAATATTATATGACTCGGTAATAATTCAAATGTCGTTCAAACGAATAAAAAAAGAAAAAAAAGAAAACTTACGACGACTTGAAAATTTATTGATCATTTTAATTCGCAATTATGTCAACAAGCTGTGTGTGTTGCGAAAGAAATTAAGAAACGATTAGAGACGTTAACTTGTGTCCACTTGTATTTAAATTTCTGAATACTACAAAAAGTTTTCTTTAAAAACGACATCGACGAGAGAGAGAGAGAGAGAGAGAGAGAGAGAGAGAGAGAGAGAGAAGTTTGAGAGAGAGAGAGAGAGAGAGAGAGAGAGAGAGAGAGAGAGAGAGAATATTAATTTTAAATAAAATGTCATTTTTGTACGAAGCAGATAACGAGCGACTCTCCGCGTTATTATCTCTCAGATAAAATGTATTTACTTTAAGATATATGGGGTGAACCTTTTCTTAGAATTAGTTCGTAATCAATTTTCGAAGAAATCGACTGGAGAGAACGGTTTTACGGTCTTCGAGATATCGAGACGTTCAGAGAGGCAGACAGAGAGAGAGAGAGAGAGCGAGAATCCCCGCATGGTTTTCATCGACGTCACTTCGTTTTGTTTTCGAACGACACGCGCAATAATCGAGCGATTGCGCGATAATGTGAAATGCAACGACGACGCGCGACGAAGGCGCGCGCGAAGGTCTTTTTACTACGCGATTTGCACCTTTTCTATGCGGTGTTGCCACCTGTAGGATTTTTGCAGCAATCAAGTTTTGACGATGCCAATGAACTGCGAGAAGGAGATCCTCCGTTGAAATACACACAGCACACACACTCGTCCGAACAATCCCGAGGTGTGTTACACAAAAAAAAGAAAAAAAAAGAATTTTTGCGCCATGCGAAATCCCGCCCCGAGGGACGCGTCTCGAGACGCGTCGAAATTGTTTGCCGAATAATTGCACTTTATCGCGCAATTTTGCGCTGCGTTTTACGTTAGATTCTCGCGTTTATTTCTAATACGCACACCTTCATTTCGCGACTTTTGCAAGCGTAATTGCGACAAGATTGCCCGGTTAGCTTACGCACTCGCCGCGTTTTGTGTTAACGTGATTGCGCGATAATACGAAATACGCGACGCAAGGACGCGGAGAGCGCCCGTCTTCGACCGTGTCTATATGTTGCGCATGTACATATGTTCATAATCAAGTGCACCGAAATGAGATCAATTGTATTCCAAAGAAAAGTCTTTCGCTAGAGAGAGAGAGAGAGAGACGTAACTATTACAGGCTATCTGTGAATCGTTAAACAAGTATTTTAATAGAAACTCGCTTTTTCATACTCGAGAAAGCCAGTTTCTCGGTAACTAGACGGTAGAAACAAAACCGCGGTCACACAAACGGGCGGTCGATACACACAATGTCCACATACAAACGCTTGAAATTGCCTTTGATGGAACACTGAACCGATCGTCAATGATCGAAAATGTTTAAATGACGAATGTTTCAAGTGCTAAAATTTTTTGATTATAATTCCCTTTCGCCGCAAGCTGTCGCGGAGAAGGAAAGCACGAACAGAAAAAAAAAAAAAAAAAAAAAAAAAAAAAAAAGCGCGAAAGAGCGGGATCCGCGCGAATAGAAAGAGACGCGCGGCGTAAGTTATATATACGTACTTACAACAAGAGAATTTGAGGTTAGATCCGCGTCTCTCCGGAGAAACTCGCGCGGATGACACGGGAGCGCGATCCAACACCACCACGACGGGCAAAACGGCGCGTGTTTTCGCCTCGAAAACGCTGACCTCGGTGCATTTCTCGAGGCACGCACGCGAGAAGAAAACGCGTGTAAACGCGCGCACGGAAAAACACGTAAACAAAGTGCAACGACACGCGCGCGCGCACACATACATACACACACATACATAACGCGATGTGTCGCAAGTGACACGCGCTGACTTTCGACCGTTCGATCGACCAGCGCGACGCGAGGACGCGCGGCTTCTGCCGACGAGCGACCTAACCTCAAAATTCTCTCTGGCACGGAAGAGAGGATTGACTCACGTCGCAACACGTACCTTCTCGATGCGATTCTCCTCTCCTCTCGCAGCGGTTGAGACCAAAAAACCGCGTATCTCCTCTCCTCGAGCAGCGTTGCACACTCTTGGGGAGGGGGGAGAAAATAACGAAAGAGAGACAGGTGGGTTGGGTTCCACGATTCGCGTGAAAAACTCTCAGGGGGGAGAAGGAAATCAAACCCGATACACGCGCGAGAAACGAAACTCGCCACTATCGGCCACACTGGACAATGCGGACGTACGTGTGTGCGTGTACATATACATCTATTACGTGTACGTACATATATATTGTAACGCGCGAACACCACACACGTTTTTTTCTTACGTTTCACTGTTCAACGCACTTCACTAAAAAAAATATGGAGGGGGGCCGTGGGGAACCAGACGGACGACGAACGAAAACTGGACTATGTTCGATGCGGCGATGTGCAATAACGGTATTGCATCCACGATGAAGCACTGAAGGTGAAAAAATAAATAAATAACAGAGAGAAAATCACCGCCGTTGCGCGTTTTACTGTCGTCGAGCTGTCACTGCGCGCATAACGAAGAAGAGAGCGTATCCGCGCGCGCTTTCGGACGATGATGACGACGACGACGACGACGACGACAGGGACGACACACGATGATGACGACGCGAGAGAACGACGGGGAGCGAGTTTTCCCCGATCCACACACGATCTCGGGCACACACGCGCACACACACACACGCACGTAAGGCGGCGAGGATTATCACCTCCGTGTTGCTACACGCCTCGTTGCTGCGCCTCTCCTTTCTCGCGCGATCGCAATCGGGTCGCGGCCGTGAAACTCGCGTGTCCGCGTATCTCTGTCTCTCTCTCTCTCTCTCTATCGTTTTACAGGCAGAACGAGCGAAGCGCGAGAAAACGGAATCCGTGATGATATCAATTTCGCGAGAACTGTGACGGATGAGAGAATGTAACTCCGATGATCGTCAGTGACACACTGTGGCGCGCACGTGGGCACTTGCGGCGTTTCCGTTTGTTAAACGACGTTCCTGTCAAGGATCGGTCGACACGTTTCTCTATTATTATATAGTATTATTATAATTATTATTATTATAATTATTGTTATTGTTATTACGTCTCGCCGTTCTTAAAAAACGAAATAATCCGATTATAAATTGCGATTAGAGCGCGCACGCACCGAGCGATCGAGATGCGAGTCTCTTTGCTCCGAAATTGGGAAACGGGCGCGTAAGACTATCTCGGACGACACAGCACCGGTGAGGAGGCGTATCCTTGCGATGTGTGTGTGTTGCGTCGAGACGTTGGTTGGTTTTTTGTTTTTGTCTTTCGTGTTTCACTGACTGGGGCGCGAGAAGAAGACCAGACGGATCGAACGGTTGTTTACTGTTTTTTTTTTTTTTTGTTTTAGGTTATGGTCAATCGGTGTGTCTCCGCGCGAAGACCACTGACTGACTGACTGACTGACTGTCTTGCCGTCTCGCTTTGCTTATCGCCGTGTGTTATCACGTGGTTCAAGCGCGCCTCTCGATCACACTCTCGGGTTTCCGCGAGTCAACGTGGTGCCGAAACCGGAATGGGAAGAGGGGAAGGTAACGAATTAGCGCCGAGTCACCAGGTTCTAATCTTGAGAAAAGAATTTATCGTCGGGGACCCTCGGACCCCGATGGGACCGACGGGCGCCTTGAGGACGCGCCCCGATCCTCGTCCGTTGACGCGCTTTGACGATCACGAGGCGCCCGCTCCGTCTACGCCGGCGCTGCTGCGGCGTCCGTCAGACGGACAGAAGAGGTGGAGAAAAGAGAGAAAGAAGAGGAGGAGGAGGATGTACTGAGGAGAGCGCGGTGACACCCCCCGCGACAGCGCCGCAATGAACTCGCCCACAGTCCGAAGGGTCCAAAGCACCGCGGCAAAATAATAACAGAACGCAGCCGCCACCGCCGCCGGCGCAGTCGTGCGAGCCGGCGACGTGTTGTGAGCTGCCGTGGGCAGTAGCCGCTGTCGCCGCCGCTGCCGTTGCCGTCACGCTTCCTCTCTCTCCTGCCTCTCCACCGCCGCTCCGTATTAGCCGCAAAACCGGCGACGGCGTCGCGAGAAAAAAGGCGCGACGCCCGGACGCGCCGGAACAACAACGTCGTCGGCGACGATGATGATGAGACGGAACGACGACAACGACGTCGTCGCCGTCGTGTGTCGGTATCGCGACGTCTACCGCTGTCGCCGATGATACCGACGATGTTTATGTTGTTATTGCTATTGCTCACGAGATTTTTACAGCCACCGTCACCGTGATCGCGCGCAAAGACAGTCCACCAGCCGCCGACGGTATCAATGTTGTTGTTGTTATTGTTGTTACTCTTACTGTTAATGATAATGGTGGTGGTGGTTGTGGTGGTGGTGGTAGTAGTCGTGGTGGTGGTGGTGATAGTAGTGGTGGTTGTTCGCGGCCGCGGGTTTTGGCGGGTTTCCACGGGCGACGAGCGCGCACACCACTGGCACACACCGCGGCCGCCGTGCATTCACCTCGTCTTCGCAGCACGCGCCGCCGTTGCTGTCGCCGTCACTGCCGCCGACACGCTCCGACAATGGATGCTCCCTTTCGCCAGCTCGCGCCGCAGCCGCCGTGATCGGCCTCGTATAAGCTGCTCCGAGAGGTTCTCGAGATCGTTGCCGCTGCCGCCGATGCTGCTGCTGCTGCTACCGCTGCTGTTGCTGTGCCGCCACGCCACACTGAGACACACGACACGACGAGGTTGTCTGACGCACCACTGGCTCGCGGACGCGCACGAATGAGCACCGATCGCGACGTCGAGCGGACGTACGGATCCGCGGCTCGCACGGCGCTCAACACGCGACGTTACCGCAGCACACACGAAATTCGCACAACGTCCTAACCGCGGGGATACCGCATCGCTTTCACGGGCGAACATGGAGCTGGAGCCATGCCGAATGATTCGCGTGTCGGCCGCTCGGTGGCGCGCGGACGTACGGCGCCACCGTCGTGGCGGTAAGCGAGCGCGATTGCGCACGCGCCCACTTTCGCCACGGCCTTCGCGGGGTCGCGCCGTCGCCTACGCGCGTTGCCAACGCAACGTCGTGCCGCTTGACAACAACAGATGCGCCCAATTAGCGTCAGATGGCGCCTCTAATTGGCGCGTGTACCGGTACTGCCACCACATAGCTTGCGTGTTCGCACCGGACAAGTTGTCGGCAAGACCAATCAGCGAACGTTGAGTTATCTATAACCTATGGGAACGGCTTAACGAACGAAAATCGTCACTAACCGCATCACTTATGAAATGTGATTTATTTCCATTTCTTTCTCGGCCGTTTTTTCGACAACTTTTTGGCGGATAAAAATTTCATCATTAGTATTCAGCAATTCAGCGAAAATTAATTCAGGGTAAGAATCTAATGATCATGTTTTTAATTAGGAAACAGACGTCTCGTGAATTTTTTTTTCCACGATATAAATTTATTCTCAAGCAATGCTAAACGAAATTGCGAGCAACTCAAACCACAGACGTTTGTAAAATGTGAATGTGCATTAAATTACGGCACAAATTGCTCACGGAGCAATTTGAAGTAAAGTATTGTGCTCGAAAATTAAAGGAATGCGATTTATTGCGCAATTAACTTTTTAAAGAGCGAGAGTTGCGAATTTATGTTGATTTTTGACTTTTTTTTAGTAACTATCTATCCGTAGTCCACACATGTCACATCAATAATCACAATTGGAATATATTTATTGAAACAATGTATTTCAATACACTAGTTTTTTTTTTTTTTGCGTTACAACTCGATGAGATAACAGAGACTTATACGGCTACAAAAAGTATATAAATTTTTTTCAAGAAGTTTGCAAAGTATATATTTTTAAAAGTTTGCTAAGTGCAGGATGGTGTACTTGCGACACGCGTCGTAAACAAGTGGGTGTGTACAATTTTATAACAATATACTATTAGAGGGCGTCGCGCGACGCGTAAATGGCATTCGTTACAAAATTGTGGTTTTTTCCTTACAAAACTAAACTAAACGGGTATAACAGAGAACGCGACAAATACGTGTAAAAAAATTATCAAAAAGGAAAAAAATCGCGAAACTAATAAGTGGCGAGACTGCACAAGTACATGTACATAAATGACGTAACGCTCGAGCGATAAAGCGCGCGATGCAATTGTCTCAGATTAATACGCAAATGAAGTCTTATCACTGAAAAAAAAGACACTAAAAAGCGCAATGTAAACTCGTAGATTCGACGAACATTGATCTTTTTTTTTTTTCACGCGACATGACTTTACGCTCGGGTAATTTAAAACTACGCAATTCGTGTGTGGTCAGACACGATCGACACGATGTTAAAAAAAAAAAAACAACAATGGTATCTGACAATTACATCTAAAACTATCTTTACGATGAAACAGAGTGAGAACATAGGTTTTACAATTTATTTTGCAACTTTTATTGTATTCAGGACAGTGTGTGTTACACAATATTCTTGACTTCTACATAAAAATAATAATCTGTAACGCGATCAAATGTTTATCACCATTTGTGCCAATGGTTGTTTAAAACAAGATTACATCTGCGTGTTAGTAATCTTGCTAATTTGAGATTAATTCTCGTAACGTAGAAACAGAAACGGAAATTTGTTTGAAGATTTTGCTCCTCCATTTGGTCAGTACCACGTGCGCACTTGATCTCTTGATGATGAAACACTTGTGTGACACACACATGTGGGAGAATATTGCCTTCACTGTCTTTTCACCGTGTGAATTTCTGTGTGCTCGCGATCGTTGTGAGGATCTTTCTTATTTCTTTTTCTTATCCTTCTTCTATACATATAACATAAGCAAAACAATTTCACTTAATATTTATCGTAACATTTTTATACATGTGTACTATTAAATAATATTAGCGCAGTTATTCCATTTTTTGTTGATAACACAACAATTGTTTTACATATGTATAACACAGTCTCAAAACTTGCCCCGAAAGCTTCCCCGACTTCCCCGATACGGTCTTCCTCCCACATGTTTTCCTCTTTGAATATGACTTTTACCTCTCGCACCTCGCCCGTGCCAGTCAGATCCTCCTCCTCTTTGGAATGTATGCTCGTCCAGGTACTCGTCCTCGGACTCCAATTCCATGGGGCTTTCTCCGCGGCTGTGTTCGCTTCTTCTGTCGTGAAAATCGTCGCGTTCCGCCGAACGCGCATGATACTCGGGCGTACGCGCGGTGTGAATGTAATGATCGCGTACTTTGTGACTAGAAAACCCATCTCTGTTTCTCACAGGAGAATTCAGTCTATAGTTCCTGGACGCATCGTCGGGATCTAAACGATGTTCGTGCTCTTCGGATCTTCTGGGAGACACCGGTCTGTTCCAAGAACGTCTCTGCGAGGAGTTACTCAGACTGTGTCTCAAATCCTCGACCTCGCGGAATCGCGAACTGGCCGTGTACTCATAAGTTTCTCGTTGGCCGCCCCAGTCAAGACGATCCATTATCGATCGCTTTTCCTCTTTTATCGGTTGGATATCGTGAGAATAAACCTGCGTCTCAGAATCAACCATCACCGCGGTATAGCCCGCTTGCACGCCCCTTGTTTCCGTTTCCACGGCGTCTGTCTGGCAAATTTTCTGATGCGTCTGAGCCGTTGTTTTCGGAACCGGTATCTGTTCCGTGTTGTTCTCTTCCCAGTATATCTTGGTTTTGCTCTTCTGCAAAAGTATCGAATTCGACATGTGATCCTCGGTATCGTCTTTCGCTTGCGTTTCGTTTTCTTCGTCGCGACAGTAGAAAAATCTACCCTTCATTTTTAAACGCGGATCCTCAAATGGAAGCTGGCACAATGCTTGTTCACAATGTCGCATTATTTCAGGCTTGAATCCTATCGGTAGAAAGAAAAACAGTCGCATATAGAATTAGCACGCGAATTGTGCGATGGTCATAATAATTTATATACAAATACGTTGTATACGTCATGCTTCTTATACGATCTCCACATACATCGCGTATTGAAAGTATTTTTTGTTTTTATATATATATATGTACAAAAGAGCACACACTCTTTTGCGAGACAATATGTCTCATAGATATATACATACATATAGTCACTCAACTCATGTAGCACAATTGGGAAAAAAAACACTTATTGAAAATGTTCAAAGTTCTTACCTGGATACAACACCGGTATATTAGATGGATCTAAAGAACGCAATAAAAAGAAAACACAAGAAATTAGTATTATTTCACAAAATGAGAAAAGGACCACATGGTCGTTTCCTTGTGGTCGAGCGAGAAAAGTATAGAGAATCTATACGAGAATCTTTAAAATCGGAAAACGCGTGACAAAATAAAAAAAACATACTCGCACCTTTGGCTGAAACAGACGCTTCCAACAGACTGGACAAGCTGGTCTTTTCGGATTGCTGCAAGATCAATTCATAAAAGTGGCATTAATTTCTACTTCCTGCGCACAATCCGAAGTTTGAATTTTTTAAATGCGATAGAACGAAAGAAATTGAGATAAACTAATACTCATCAACTCCGTGGCACAGAGTGTTGGCAAACACTTGTTGCCGAACTCGAAACAAAAGAAAATATTCATTGCTATTGCAATTACTTTTGGCTTGGAGATGATTGGCGGTTCGGGTGTCTTCATTCGTTCCATGCGCGAGGCACGAAATTCGTTGCGCGATGGTCCACGTTCTGCGTAACTCTGCGACATGGATGCGGTTGAATGACTCATAGGTTTATTTGACGGTTCAAATTGGCGAGACGGCGATCGCCGAGCGGAGGATGCTTCGTGTGACGCGTTATAGGGCATCTGCGCGCGATTATCCATTATCGGAGCGGGTACAGGTTGCGGCGTGGATAACGGTGCGGAGAGCATCGACGGACCGACTCCCACTGGTGGGATTGGCGGTTGGGTAGGAACGGCAGTTGGTTGATTGTACAAGACCGGGCCAGAAGAATATTCGACGATAGGAGTGGCCATTTGAGGTAGAGGATGCGGGGGCATGGGTTCAAAATTCATCGGTACACCCGACATAGGTTCAAAATTCATAAATGGCGGTCCAGTCGGCATAGGTGGTACAGACGATGGTGGTGGTGGCGGCGGCGGCGGCGGTGGCGGCTGCTGTGGCGGCTGATGAGGACCTGACTGATGCATGTAAGACGAAGGCATTACAGATGGTTGCGTCATAGGATCTTCTTTAAACACAGGATTGCTGAGCAACGGTGACCTGCCTTCCATTTTCGGCGTCGCGTACACGCTGCTATTCGTATCGGACGGCAACATCGCTTCTTCCTTTAACTGTCTTCTTAATTCGTTGATGAAAGGCGAACGTCTTCTGCCACGTTTTTCCGGCGATCTGGTGCGACTTCTGGTTCGACGACTGTATCGTCTGCTCATCGGCGAACGACTTGTGCGTCTTCTCGGGCGATCCAAACTGCGGCTCCTTCGGTCACGGGATCGACTTCTCATGCGGTCCGTACTGCGACTCCGGTCGCGAGAACGACTTCTTCGGCTTAACAATTCGAAGCAGTTACAAATACGATACACACACAATAATTATTAGAATGTAAACTAGTACATTGATATGTTTAGTACAATATAAATGTAGTTTAATACGCTATTTTTTTAAATTATATCTATCGTAAACATGAGTTGTGTACATAACATGTGTGTACATAACATTGTACGTACAAAACATAAATCTTTATGTGCAGATGCTAATAAGACTTTTGAATCTTTAGTTTTTATTTAAATTAAGAATAAAAAAAAATATATCTATTAAATACTTAAAAGTATTAAAGAGACAGATTAACAATACATTGTCTCTTCTTACCGTTCAAACATATCGCGTCTTCTATGACGTTCGACGCTCCATTTTCTGTCTACGCTAGACCGTCGTTCTCGACTGCTTCGTCTGGGACTTCTTCGTCGATCCGGGCTTAATATAGGAGTTCTTCTTTCGTGAAAATTTCGCGGTGAAAGTTTCCATCTGCCTGGACTATTATGTCTAAAAGGACTTCTGTACCTTTCAACGCTTCTACGATCCGGGCTCAGTTTAATAAAAGGGCTTCTTCGTCGAGAAGCTGGACTCAGCCGATATCTTTCGGGAGTTCTGCGCCGTTGTGGACTCAACTTGTCATAACGATCTACGTGGCGATCGATGCTTCTACGACGTTCCCTGTTCCGTTGCGCTTCACGCTGAAATCGCTCCTTATTCTGTTCCTCTTTGATGCTTTGAATGGCTTCAGCTTCGGTGCCAGGCGGGACTACGTTGTCCGAATCCAGCAGGTTTTTGATCGCCTTCTCCTTCTCAGCGAGAAGTTTGTTCTGCGTGTTTCTCGCTTTGATTTTATCCTTCTCGATGTCCTTCATACTCTTCGAAGGATCCCGCCGAGTCTCCTCGCGTTTCTTTTCTTCTCTCTTCGGTTTTTCACGACTGGAAGACCCTTTAGACTCGGGATGATGTCGTTCCCTATAATTACTCTTGTCATCAATTATTTATCAGAGAAGAGATAAAACTTTTTTAAATCTAAGTAACAGTCTAATATATACAGTGAGTTTACGACTTAGAACTTATTAGAATTGTATAAGTAACATAATTAATTTAAACATTATAGAGGTATTACAATTTTTTTTATAATATTCCTGTAGTTGCACATAACAGAATCATGTTACACAACATTATATTTCTACATATTCTATAGTAACAATGTAACATTACACGTAAATCATTTACATATTTATGAAACTACCTAGATGATCGTCTCTTCTTTTGCCTTGTAGACTCCGCTGAGTTCTGCTCATTGTCCCAGGTTTTCTCTTCATCTCCCACGTTCTTCTCTTCTTCCCAGGCGTCCAAGACGTCCAGCTCCTCCATAAATTCTTTGTCATCAAAGAAATCCTGCAGTTCTTCGTCGGGTATTTCCTTGAGGCCCTCAATTGCACGTTGCACATCTTTATTAGGATTCTTTGACGCAGATTTCAACTCTTCAGGTTTCTTCAAGTATATCTTGCCTATAGTTTCCCGATTTTCACTTGGCTTCTTTTTTTGATCGCCTCTCTGGCTGTTATCTCCTTTATTTTCTGTGTTATTCATATTGCTCACCAACTTGTGATTACCTCGACAATCTGAAGTAATCAAAGAAGTATAGAAATCTATCAAATTATTATTCAATCTCTGTCAACCTTGGATTGTCAAAATTCGATACTATGTTTCTTGAAGATTTACATGTGCGCACAAGGTTGTTTATCGTTTGTCTCGCGAACAATTGTATATGTTCGAACAATTACTCTTTCTCTTTTAGATGTTAGGTTGTTGTTTCAATTCTACACAACTGCAAAATGTTTGTTCGTAATTTGCAGTACAAACTGTGCTGTGGCCACACTATATTTAGCAAGTACTTGTTTCATTTATTACAATCTCCTCATTTTAAACACATTTCGGTGCTGTGTTTACAGGACATTTGATATTATGTAATACACTTTTAACAAACTGAAACACCCGTTAATTCAACACAAGTAAACTCTGAAAAAATCACAACGGTAGATTACCTATGGCGTTTTTTTTGTTTTTTTGTTTTTTATAGGAAACTACAACGTGTTGATGTTTTATACTGCGTAAACATTACTTCGAACCGAATGCTGTGTACTGGGGGATCAATGGTTGTTAAAACAAAAGATGATGATTTAAAATCGATTGTCGCGCAATCAAAGGAAAAATGCTGAAAAACGTATCATTAGATGAGTTTTCTAACCCGCCATGTTGCGACTAACCTAACTATTCTCCTGCATTATTTTACTTATATATATATAGACAACCACATGACATTCAAACGTACTAATGGCCATTTCTGCGAGCTACTTGATCGTGAAACAAAAAATTTCAATCACAAAAGCAAAAACAAAAGTCTTGCGACTCTATAAATCTAACGTGTTGCTCTTTTCTGATCTAACAAGTTAGATTTCTCGGTGTGTGTCTGGTGTTTTTGTTGTTTGCAAAACGCGAGACACACACAATCGGCAGTGATTTATTTGTTTGGAAATAATATTAAAGCGCATTATCTAACAATCTTTCTCCAACTTCTCTTACTGCCTTCGAGAATCAAGTACGCACGTGCGTGTGTATTTCATAATATACTCGTCTGTATACATAATACATTCAGTCGTGTAATAGTTTTCGTTATTCTCTTCGAAAAACTCTTCGACACACACTGCTTTTGATACTCTTGGACCTTGGACCTTCGCACTGTTGATACCGTTTCTCGAAACGAACGTCCCGTTCTACGGCAGCTCGCACCGACGTCTGCACTCCGAATGAAACAGACATATACAATTGCGCGGTGAGGGAAAAAAAAACAGAGACCGAAAGAGTACACGAAGTGTAACTCCCACAAAGCACAAATTTATTTATTAAAAAAAAAAAAAAAAAAACATACAGGGAGATTATCGAAATTGAAAAGTAGGAGCTTTGAAGTATTAGATCTTTATTTTACTTTACACGTTTTGCACTTGAAATAAATACATTTATTTATTACGTCGATGAGAAATAAAGAGAATATACACCGTAATCGCCAAAAAAGATTTGCGGAACGCGGGGATAGACTGTATTGCCCGACAATGATTGCCGCATTTTCTTGTCGCACAAAGATTTCCAGAGATTTCCGTAAGAATAGCAAAAATTAAATCTTCGTGCAAATAAAAAAACGTAGTAACGCAGTCAGCAAATCTCTTTGGCGCGGGTAAAAAAGGCGCAAGAGAGTCTCGCAAATGTAAAAGTTCTATTTGTATAAACATTTTGTCACAAGATCCTATATTTTCTCATAGAGATGTGTAAAAAACCATTATTAACACATGCGCATAAAAAAATAAACAAAAACAATCTATTCATTGATCCGATTTTTTTACGTTCGAATTTAATTGCAAATTCAGAAATTCCAATTGGATGTGTCGTACGCACATGAAAATTATAGGAATTAAATAACAAATACACTAAAAGTACAACATTGCTGGTACACAGTGCCCAGAAGTTACTTCAGAATATTTAAAATTGATCAGTAAAGAGAACTGCACAAAAAAAATTGAGATAAAACACTAAAACCAGGAAACAATTATTCATTCCGACCTTTTGCACTTTTACGTTTGTCAATTGTAGTAAATTCCTTAGCTACAATTATTGTACGTGTATTACACATAAAACATGATAAAGCATACAATTATAAATTTATACTTTATAATAAATTGTAAAGTATATAATAAATAAAACCAAATAATACATAAACATTGCTAGTACACAGTGTCCAGAAATGTTACGGTAAAATACTTTTGAAATTAATCAGTGAACTTTACAAAAGATAAAACAAAATGTATTCAACCGATAAGATATCACGTAAAAAAAGTCGAAACCGTAAAATACAAAGTTTTTGTAATTTGCAAAGTTCTTGCTAAAACGAAAAGCTTTTCGTGAAAGAGATGTATTCTTCTATATTGGTAGTTATTTTTTATGACAATTTTTTTAACACATCAGTTTATAACTTTTAAAAAACAAGTTACAATCTTCGAATTTATAATTTTCTCTTCTGGAGCGTTTTTAACACGTTCTTCCTAAAGAATATGTACACACAGATGTTTTAGTCTCAAAGTAACATTATTAATACATCAAAATGTTACGTCAAATATCCTTAATTCTTAATAGATGTTGAAAAATACATAATACATTCATAGTTTTAAGACCGTCATGATTTTTTGTTGCAAAACAAAGTGTCATACGTCTTCTCGTATTGCAACATATGCAACAACGTTTTATCGATTATTTTTGGTATCCAGCTATTTACGAAACACTCGAATTGTCGAAAAATATGATTCTGGCTGTTCGTGTCGGTTAACGTGATAATTATCGACACCGGATTCTGTGACTTCTCCAGCACACACGTAAAATCTAGTTGCACGTTGTTCGCCTCGTCTTGCTCGTCCAAGTCTTCCAACACTTTGTCCGATATGATCGCCTCTTTCTCGAGAAGACTCATTTGAATATCCAGAAGAGTCCGATTATTTTTCTTTCTGTTGTACCACACACACTTGGTGCCTACGCAGTGCAATGTTATCTTCTGATGACTTCTGGTGTGCACATCAGATAGCATGTCATCGGCTAACAGTTCGACTTTCTGTTGCTTCATTTCCGGATCGGTGAGAACCACCTCAACGTTTAATTTGAAAATCTTTTCGAAGATATCCCGTACTAGATTGAAGATAAGAAAATACCAATTGTCTCTCACGTATCTCTCTTTGTTGGGAATGTCAGTGCGTTCTGCGAAATCCTTCGGCAATCCGGCTTGAAGAAACCGGCCAGGTAGTATCGTACTTTTGAACTTGCTCTTATTTTTATTTTTCTTCTTCTTCATCACCATAGGCGGCGCGTTTCCGGAATCGAATAACATTTTCAATAAATAGTCATAATTGTTTTCACCAGATGCTCTACATACGTCGGCACTGAACATGCAACAAGTTTGAAATGCTATAAGCGCGCGTTCCGACGTGATTGCACCTGTATTCTGATTAAGTTCGATGGGATCTTGGAGGCACAACGGCTTTTGAACGTCCAATTTCTTGACAACGTTTTCCGCGCAGTAAACCTTGTATACAACCATATAATCAGGCAATTTATCCAGCTGTTGAAAATCAAATTTCGGATACAGTTTCCCATCCAATAAACACAGTACATACTGATTGAATTGAAATTGGCCGTAGAAGGAGAAGAAATTGTGAAATAGCTCCGCGATACTACTGTTATTGCTAATAGGCGGTAATTCAGTATTCTCATCGAAATTTACTTGCCATCCGTTCACCATCTGCGGTGTGCACGATCGTTGAAGTTTTAGCAACGGCGGGAGAAGGCCAACCGATTCTTGTTGAAGATAGAAAATGATCAAACATACTAATCCGTAACTCGAAAGTTTGCCGATCCCGGAAATTCCAAAATGCCTCGCCCAGTATTTAATGAGCAGCATTAACGGCCGCAATCGAGGATCGCGCGATGCGCAGTACCTCAAGAAATGACTCTTGTAGATACCTAAACTGTTCTTAAACGTGATGTCGCAGGAGACATTGGTCGGTATGTAGCGAAACTTTATAATAGGTGTTTTCGCTTTGGGGATCGTTATTATATTAGAAAATACAGACTTCACGCTGTACATTACTCTTCTCGCTCGTTTGAATATCATTTGCGTTAATAAATCCGGCGGAAAATCCGGGGTTTTACAAGCCGGTGGTAGAGCTTAAAAAAAAAGAGATGTTCCTTTTATTTAATCCATTGTATAAAAATTGATTGAAGTTTTACGTGCAACACAAAACGAAACACAAAATTTATCCTTACCGTGCTTACCGATAGACATGTAAATATCTAAATCGCTCTCTTTAAAACTCAGTCCCGCCACTGTTGAACCAAACTTGTATGTTCGACAGTTTGGGAAAACCGATCTGAACACCTCATCCATGTGAGTGCAAATGACATTGTATCTCGTTGTTATTTCAAACTCGGTAAGCTGTACCGCGTTTAAAAGTGCTGCTAACTGCTTGTCAAACGTCACCTCGCTCTCAACAGCTTCTTTTATAAGTTCATATCTTATTGGATCCTCTTCAACATTGGGTTTATTTATCTTATTTTTTTGCCCTTTAGAATAACATGTGATATAGTATGTGATTTTTAAGATAAACTTTGACTAGATAATTAATATATATAAATCTTTACCTTTGTGAATAGTGGAATCTTTATTTTTTTTCAGTCTTCTTATGCACAATTTTTCACCTGGAAACCAATCTGGTTTGCTCAGTAAGACATCAACAGGCTTACTGCAACAAAGTGATATAAATATCATGTTATATTCTCACATGAGAAATTCTAATTATTGTTTGAAACATATCTGCATACATGCGTATATAAAATTGATTTTGTTTTAATTCTTATTGTTATATACATACCTATCGTGATATTCAATCCTTAAAGAATTTCGTACAAAACAATGTCTCTTAACAGATCCAAAATCATAAAGAAAGGTCAATAGTTGGTCACGTTTTATATTTTTTGGCAAAGGCGTGATATAAAGTGAATTTCTTGGCAACCATAATCGATTCTTGTCCTCTTCTTGTGAGTTTTGTTCCGATTTTACATTCTGTTGATGCGAGCTTGTAGCAACTTGATAGTTTGTGAAATTAGCAGATTCAGTAGATAATTTAGAAGTCATTGTCATTAAATAATAAAATAGATCTCAATACAAGTATTATATTACATATATTTTGTCTTAATAAAAATCAATGTAAATTTTCAGTTATAATTTATTTTGCAAATATTAATTAAAATGTATAAAATTTATTGTGAAGATCAATCAATATTTTTAGTTCCACTTCAGTGCTTGCCCATCCTTAGTAAATACTTTTAAAAAATATTTTGTTTCAATAAATCCTTTTGCGTTTCCAGGACTGAGAATAACGCCATTTTCCGATTCAAAAAATGTTAAGCCATCTTGTTTCGCTTTATCAAAATTGATATAAATAAAGAGCTCCGCACTGTGACGCAAACCACAGACAAAGTTTAATCCTTTCGCAAAGTGAATATGATTTCTTCTCATGCGAGATAGACCTTTGGTTTTTATCTTTTTCCAATTTTTAAGATAGGTTCCATGAATTATATCGCAATCAACATGATCAAGTGCTTTTAAGGTTAACTCAGTGATCTTGGATATAGAATGACCTTGATTAGCTTTAATCTCTAAAATACCATTAGTGGTTCTGAGAGTAAATCTCTGCTTGTTATTTGTTTCCACCACTCTCTTGATGTCGTCCAGATTATAATGACACGGCAATTTTCTCAACACTTCATCGACAGCAACAAAACCATTTGGCTTAATGTTTAAACATTCTTTTATAGCACCATGACGCAATAGATATGACAGTTTCTTACCAAGAATAATATCATTGGTATTCTGCTCCTGGAATATAACAAATTGAAACATTTGTTAAAATTATGTTATTCAATACATCTATCAGAACATAAAACTAAATAGAAAAAATGAAAATATCTGTTTACTGGAACAAAACATTTGTTAAAATTATTTAATATATATTATGTTTATATCAAAACGGAACAAACAGTCGATAAAATATCTTCTAAGAATAAGAAACTATTGACATCGATTATTATTCAAGCAGAAAATAATATTCATGTAATCTTAAAGATGTTTTCGTATACGAGAACATGTCGAATAAACTTTATTAGAACGTGTCCTGAGATAAACAATTATCAAAAAATATATATATATATATATATCTGACACTTTTATCGCGCAATGATGAAATCAAAATCGATGTCGGAATTTATTATCACGTTGGTCTTGCCCGGAAATACAAGGAGATGATTAGAATCACAAAGTTACTAACCTCTGAACTCATGAAAATAAACGCTCGCAGCGTTTTCTTTCCAACTCGTCTAAATTTTTTTACGATCACGTACAACGCTTAGTTTCTCATTACGTATTGTCTAATTCGTATCGGTTGTATAGTCATATGTGTGATCATACGTACATACAGTAATTACGTACATACGACGAGTCGTGTCGTTTGCGCACAGAGCAACTGGAGCAACTTGTGATCATCTGTGTGTGGTTTGGCTCGCAATCGAAAATTTATGCGTGCGCGATTGTTATCCTCCAGTTGGCGCGTAATCAAACATCGTCGGAAAACACGATTTTTTGTTGTTGGAAAAGATTTCAATCTGTTTTTTTTTTTTTTTTTTAGCTACTTCGTGTATGTTCCAAGTATAAATCGGTAAAACCGATTAAAACAAATTGATTGAGACTTATTTGAGATTTTCGACATAATTGCATCGTTTTGTTATCGCACGCGCATGACAAAAACAAACCGACTAACGTCGGACTTCAGACGAAAGCTCGTCTTTTCGCGCAAAAATCTTATCTTTGCTCCATAACAAGTTTATTTTGCATTTACATAACGAGCCATAATGTGAACAATATCCGGAATTGTCCAATCGCATTGGCCAATCCTGGAAATAATTCGATTCTCGCGACTAACCTCGCGAGAATCGATTTGCAAGATAATCGATCAGATATCGAATCGATTATCGAATCTGCCATGTTTATCGCACTATCATGTGCGGCAACCTGACGGCGAACAACACCATTTGTCATTTACGGAGGATGTCACTCGCGTCCAAGGTAGCTTTCGGATTTTGTTGCGTGACATCCGTCGGAATAATATTCTACGTGCATTACAAGCAGGCGTACGACAGGTAGAGTCGCGCGGACGTTCGGTTGTCGGTAGGTTATGCGCCGCGGTTTTTCATTGCAGGCAGCAACTTCACTTGGGTGTGATACGCGACATCGAGCGACGTGAGCGCCGAAAAGCAGAAAATGTCTACGTTCTGCAGCAGCAGGCCGAACTGACCAAGGAGCTTCGCAGAGGAGTGACTGTCGGCGAAAATAACACGTAAAGTGAAGCCTGGAGTCTTGTCAGGATTATTGAAAAAAAAAAAAAACAAAGTAAAAATAGGACCGCGTATCAAGCAGACACACTCGTTCCCGTCGTTTCGCCGTTTTTACGCACGAGAGCGTCGACCCTGACGAAATCTTTCGACAGAAAAGTCTTAGAATAAATATCAAATTAACGCTATGGCCACTGACGAGACGGCGAATCAATCGGGTAAGTCGCACGAGGTTTAAGAATGAAGGACAGAGTACAAACACACGTGGAATTTTTAATAAACACAAACAGGTTTGGAGAGCATGTGTGGAACACCATTATGAGTAGCATATACATATCGAGAAACAGTATATACGAACTGAAATGTATTAACGATAGACATAGATGTTTTTATTTTCAAATTTTGACTTTTTATAATCCTTGACACTGATTTAGAAAACTTGTAGTTTTAGAATATGGTTTTCTTATAGCTACATTCGATATAAAGAACATACATTTTATGTTACATTAGCACTTGCACTCTGTTGTTTGTGTTGGAAAGTACTAGATTTTTTTAACTTATTGTTTGATTTTGTGTGTTTAACTTTACAAACTTTATTATGGTGTGTGTATGCGAGTTTGTCTTATACACAACAATATTATAATGCAAATTGTTTAGGAATTTTGTTGAAAAATCTATATCTATTTCATTTATAGATTTGTCTTGTGTGGAAGAGAGTCTAATGAGTCTAGAAAAATTGGACAGAGCATCTCCTGATTTGTGGCCCGAACAAAGTGAGTACTTTTCTTGCAGATGTTGGACATGTCAACATATTGTATACAATATATCGTATATGTTAGCCAGCAATAAAGTTCCAGGTGTGCACGAGTTTGTTGCTCAAAATTCGCCCCAGATGGAACCATGTTTTTGGACAGCAAGTCTCTCGTCAGAGGACGTTAGTCAATTGCATCGTGAGTTGCAACATTAATCGGCACACCATTCTTCATTTTATATTGCTAAATACCGTAAAATATTTTCTTGCAGAACTGGGTAGTTTGGCAATGACCGGGCTTATCTCGGAAGTGAAAAGACTGCACGATTTAGCTTATCAGCTGGGTCTAGAAGAGGCTAAGGAAATGACGCGCGGCAAATATTTAAATATATTCAAACAAAAATAATATTTTTTAGACTTATATACATATATATATATACACAAGCAATAAAAAAAAAAAAAATTGCAAAAATCCAATACCAAAAAATCGGTAGTCTTTCGGCGAGGTTGCACTTTGGCAATTCTAAGAGTTCTCTAAGATCCATCTTGTGTATCTCTGCACGTTTACGAATGCAGATGGAAAAACGATGTTTGAGTCGCAACTAGACCCATATGATAGGATGCCAACCTGATAACAAAAAGCAAAAACAAAAAAAAAAAAACAAAAAAAAAAAAAAAAAAATATATGTTTGTGTTCGTGACGTACCAGGAAATATGTGTCCGTATATTTGTACAACAGTGGGCTTCCACTGTAACCTGAGCAGGGCTCACAATTTCCTTTGGCGCACAATTCAACGGACAGACCTTGGCTTAAGTAGTCCGAACATTGCTGCTTAGGTACGAGTTTTAGCTGTAATGACTGTTGCGTCGTTGGCTGCGCTGGATCACAGGGTTACAGCACTTTGGATGTTACATGAACACTGCTTATAAAATGACGCTTTACTATATAATCGGTTTTCAATTTAATACGTACTTTGCTGGCCGGACAATTTTCCCCAGCCGACAACGGTGCATGTACTTCCCAAGCTGACGTATCTGTCTTCCGGTATGAAGCAGATTGGTTGCGCCGTGGCTGAAGAAGAACCGATAATTCGAGTTGAGACTGATCACTGAGAGATTTTTAAATGTAAGAAAATTGTACCTGTAAACTCAATAGCTTTCTTAAGGCGAAGCAACGCGATGTTGTTGGAGAAAGTTGCGGCATCGTAGCCTGGATGTTTTATCACATACGATATTTCGTGGCTACTGGTTTTGTGTCCGCAAAATAATTTATTGCAATCTGGATCCGACTCTGTATTATATTCACCAATGAGTACAGAGCATCTAAATAACAAACGAGCATTCTTGTTAAATTAATTTATTGCATGCTAACGATCTCCACGGGATCTTATCTTGCAATTGAAGCTCTGCAGCGATCTTTCGGTATTATTGACTCTGCTGTATGTGTATATATATATATATATACTATATATATACGTACAATCTGTATTTGTCCGATTTCGCGAGTGCGCATGTCGCTGTAGTTAATACTGTACGCTCACTAACAATCACGCCGCTGCACGAATATTTCATCTCATTCGTTAAAACATCTGAAAGCGAACATATCTTGCTACAAACAAATCTGAAAGCGCATGTTTCGTGTGAACGAAAGAAATACGGAGCTAAACTTATCCGTAAGAGTGAAGTTAAGCATTTGTTTGTGTATGTCATGTTAAATATGAAACACTTTTGCTACGTATATACACGTCACATCGCAGATCGATGTGATATCACAGGTTTTGATATTTTTTTCTTTTTTTTTTTGAGGAAAATGCAGTTCTCACAAACAGCCTGGTGTAATTTCTAATAAGCGATATAAACACACATAGCGCGCGAATACTTGCTTTTGAAACCAATTCTTGCGACAAAAGGATACGATCCCAAAGCGTCCACGTTGTTCCGAATAAGGGTCTTCCCGCACTCGAGGAGGTCCGCGGATGACTGGGTCGTCGTCGGGTAGACGTTCGGGTTTGTGTAAATCGGCTGATCGGAATAACCGTCGGCGCTACAACAAATTTTCACGCGCGTGCTATCGTACCCGCACACGGCTTGCCGTAATCTGCGCAATCGGGAAAGTTTTTCAACACTCGTTAATTTTTTAATACCGATGCGTTTTTTTCCGTTTTTGTCGTTTAATTAAAAAAAAAGAAGAAAAACAACCGGTGTTCCGTTACCTGTGAGCGGAAAGCTCGTTTCGATCCATCAAAAATGCAACCGCCGAGCAATTTTCGACTAACGTGCATGTCTGATCCCCGGGGCAGGCGAGAGAATTGTTCTGGCACGTGTAGTATCGGGAATATTCGCACGGTTCCGAAATTACGACCGGCAGTAAAAGTAACAACAACAAGCCACACATTTTCAAACAGAGAAAGTTGAAATGAGATACGATGTCTCACCCTTGACGAAGATTTAAAACCCGTCGCTTTATTTTTTATTCTGACATTTATTCTCCGAGAAATCAGATTCTGCTCAAAATTTGTTCAAGACAGAAATAAAAAAACTGACTATTGATCCGTCTTGTGTGGTTCCGTGGATTTTTCCCGTTTTCGTCGTCCTTTTCGCGCGAAGAGGCGACGACTACTGGCAAGATCAATGCGGCTCGTCGTTTCGTTTCATATCCGCGAACTAGCATCGTCTGTACCGGATGATGAACTGATTTCGTATCGCGCACCTGTACTTTGCGCGCGACAGACAATATATTTCGTTTTTCTCTCGGTTTGGTCCTTGGAGCATTATTCCGCACATCCGGCGGAACTGTGATTGTCACGCGAAAAGAATCGGTGTTACGCGATTGTGATGCGCAAACTGTTACGCTTTGTCTATAGATTTCTTGAGAAGATAGAGAAGGATTGACAATTCAATTCAAACGACATATCGTTTTTTAATATTGATTGTAAAAAATTTTTCATGATATATTTCTGTTAATTCTCTCAGTTAGAAACGTTCAACTGCGTGATTTATATATCCTCTGCGTATAAAATTATTAATATTCACGCACGCGCTCAAGGAAAAAAAGGGGCCTTCACGTACAGACAAATTCGATGTCCGGTGTGATATTTCGTTACATGATAATTTATGTAATTTTATATACGGGACTGGGACGCGCTTTTGTACCTGTGATATTGCGCCTGTTGTAATTATATAATATTGGATATCTCGAATTTGTCTGCGCACGCGAAACGGACTTTTTCCCGCGCGAATAAACGTTGCGAACATAAAAATCGTATTGTCCAAAGTAAGTAACAAGTTATTAAGTACTATTCGTTAAAATTTTCTTCCACTAAGCGGTATATAGAATTGTACGTAGAATTATATATATATTGACGAACTTTGACACTTTGTACACTTGTCTGATCTCGTGGGGAGAGGGAGGGAAACTTCGGCAATTTGTGCAACTTCAGCAATTTACGTTCCGTCTCTCGTTCCATTCGATCGCGGTCTCGATGATACCGGACGATCGAACGAAATCGACAGCGACAATATTGGCGCTACGTTGCCACTTGCTGTTGTACCAATTTGTAACATTGATATTGACTTTCTCCGCCATTTGGCGAATGCTCCCGAGGCGATTTAAGATCACATCCAACGTGTTGGGCGTTAGTTCCGCCATCGCCGATCTCGGTATCGATCTGGGATGCCTGAAATGTGAGAATTAGTAAAAACCTAGTTTACAAAAGCAAATAACATTGATTTAAAAGTGATTTTCGTATGTAGAATCGAGTTTTTAAAAATTGTAGATCGCAGCGCGACGATTGTACGAACGAGACGTTTACCCGAAACTCTCCGTTTCGATGCGATTCAAATAGGTGAACAGATCCTCGACGGTTCGGACATTTCCCCATTGATGCGTGACGCAGGGCCACACGCTCTCGTAACGATTGACAACTCGTTTTTCGTCGTAACCGATTATGAGCCTCTTCCCGGACGACCAGATCATGTTCAACGTGCTGGTCCATCCGTACGTCTTCGGCAGGTAGTATCCGGCGAACTGTTCCTCGAGAAATCCGACGAAGTCGTGATGCACATCCAGATTCTTCCCGAAACCTAGTAACGTTCGGAAAATAGTTCCACAATTTTTTCGTTATTGAATGCAAAATGCAATATGTTTTATTAATCGAGAAGCATAACAAGGCAACACACACAAGATTATTGAGACGATGTTTCAAGTGTTTCAACGAGATAATATGAGAAGAATGTTGTAAAATATTTCGCGCGCATAATTTTATTTACGATATATCTCCACGTTTCCTTTCTAGTCAATAACACAGCCCCACAAAAAAAAAGTGCAAGGTCCGAAAGACAAGACCATGGTATCTATATGTTTTTGGAGTCGCTGATTCCAAATCCGGGATCTGTTTGACCCGATCAGGTCTGGGTTAAGCTCAGTTCAAGGTCAAATCCAGAGATTCGATTGCCAAAAAAGTAAACCAATATATCTAT
>QVOA01013926.1:0-22747 GCA_014825685.1 Pseudomyrmex cubaensis
GGAACAACGGTCAAAGGCCGAATGGACATTTTAGACGTATATAATATTTCCTCTGTATTACATACTATTGTACACGTGTGGGCGGGGGAGGGGCGAAGCCTCTCCCCTTGTATCCTCTCCCCATAAAAATCTAACCTAACCTAATCTATATCACTGCAACAATAGCATACATTGAAAAGTATGCTAAAAATCTTATTTCGGCCTTTGACTATGCTCCGAGCATTGACCAGTCAATCCTAGAATTAACCTCATTTCGGGCTCTGACGCTAACATATACATGAAATAGATTTAATATACAGATATTTGGGGAAGGAAGAATATTAAATTATTTTATTAAGACAATCTGTAGTTTACAGAACTATGTTAAACTTTTGTTATTTATATTTGTATTCTTATATTTTTCATAGATAACTAAATATTACTGAACATATATTATACTATAAAATAATAAGTTTTTTAAACTGTCTTTACTGTCATGTAAAATATATAATTTTTATGGTTTTTTATTACAGAAATATGAGTATAAGTGTAAATAAATGTTCTATAAAGCCTTTAAAAGCAGCAAAGTTAAAGGATTCTATTAGTGAAACTTTACTTTTGTTCTTATATATGTATCGTGAACTTTCTGAGGTAAGTAAATGTTTTATAATGTATCATTTATACATATAATTCTCATCACTATAAAACTATACATACATGCTCTATTTTTCTACGCACACGCGCGCACACAACGACATTATTAAATAAATAAAATTTATCTTTTTATAGGACCGTAATAGATCTATTTATTTAAATAATATGTCCGATTTATTGGCATTATACATAGATGTAGAATTAAAAGCCTCAAAGAAAAATAATGAGGATCATAATAAAATTTGTACAAGACTTACATCTTGTCTTTATGTATATTTAGGTATGTATTTTTATTAAACTTAATTAACTAAACGAATTAATGAAGAATTTGAAGGCTCATAAAGTTTAAAACTAACAACAAAATTCACTTGGTGATAAGAGCAAAGATATATTTATATTGTAGGAGTGTAAATTTTGACACATTATTTTTGAATTGAAATTTGTTACATCATAAATCCATATAGGATGCTAGGTTTGCATGACGTATATGAGAATACCCGTTTTCCCTTCCAACTAATTTAAAACATCTCAGCGTATCAGCTCTTGTTACCAATGTGAATTTTGTTGTTAATTAGCTGACTTTTAATTAATAATAATAATATCTTTATATTATTTTTTCACTCACAGAACATTCCACAGAGCATTTATTAGATACTTTGATAAAAATACAATTTATGTGTCGGAATTATCATCATATTTTAGATCCAATAATAACGTAAGTACACAATGTTGATACGAAATCTAAACGTGGTTTTGTAAAAGTGTGGTTTGTTATAATTTATTTTAAATCAAACAATATTAATTGAAATTTATATTTGTTACTTGTTTTGCAATATTTAGTTATAAGTAAAAGAATTTATTTTTTGCTAGACACTTATCTTTTGATATATTTTACACACAATTCTCTGTAAATAACTTTTATTTCATTATTTTTAATTACATAATATTTTATAAAAATATTACGCGCAACATAAATATGTATGTACATATCGCGCATTATATTTCTATTTGATTTCAGAAAAGTAACTAAAAGTATTCCAGCACATCCCGAATCAAATGTTATGTACGTTCGTTATCTTCTTATTTATTGTTTGTGGAGAAAAATAAATATCGATATGATCGTAAGAAAAGAAATTACTACAACCGCAATTGCCTCTTTGGGAAGACCACCAGCTACTTTCCCACCATATTTGTTAGAAGATGTATTACCGAAAGTGCCAAAGTGTCAACCAACTTCTGCAAAACATCTAATGCATCATAAATTTAACATAAGAAAATGCTGCGAATTATTTATACAGTTCTGTAGAGAAAATAGAGGTGATGTACGGCAAGAAAAAAGTGAAAATGCAACTACTATTTCAAACTCATCCAAGAGACCAATATCACAACTGGTATGTTATATACGTATTACTATCTAAAGTTTTACATGTTTTTTATAAAAACTGTGTCCATATTTTACGTCATACAAATATTTCTGTTTCAAGAATGGTAAGAAAGATTATTTTTATGTGTAAAGTTTTTGAAAATCTGCATATACGAGAAAAATTTATTACGCGTGTGTGTGCGCGCGCGCGCACATAAATTTTGCATACGTATATGATAAATTACGAGTTTAATCTTATATCTGTATATGGTATTTTAAACTCAAAAACATCTTGTGTAAAAAATATAAAAGAATATTTCAATCCTGGATGCAATTTAATTCATTCTTAAAAAAAAAAAAAGGATATTTGTGCGTGCGTACATATGTAGACGCGAAATAATACATACTATCTTATTTTAACACTTCGCTGACGAAATATATAAGTATAGATATTTGGTAAACATGCTTAAAATACTGATTGAACGTATAGTTTTTCTTAATTTTAAAAGTTATGTAAAAGAAGCAAACTTATAATAAGTTAAGTAAAAACGTTTTTTTTTTACATGCGTTAAATAGAATTTCTTGTCAAAAAAGCGAAGTCTGTTGGCGAAGTGTTGAGATTCTTTTTTTTTTTTTTTTTTTTTTTTTAAGTTAACAGAACTTGTATGTATTCTTAGCTGGAGGTTACACCACGCGAAAATGAAAATATGAATCATATTGAAAATAAGTGTAATCTTATTTCTTCAGATAAAAATATAGAAAGTAACTGTATTTCATCAGATAATTTAAAATCCTCGAGTTTAAACAAACAAATAAGTATTAAGCCATTAGGCACAATTTCTACAAATATTTCTGTCACGCGGACTATTTCTAAGTCAATAAAACCAAAAGTTCTTTCGCGAAAAAAAAGTAAATCCACAAAAATTGTACTAATTGATCTCACAAGTGACACTGTTTACGAACAACACATAGCGAAAAGAAAATCAAGAAAAGTTGCATGGCTTGAAGAAGCAAAGAAGCTCGGCGCAAAAACGATAAGAGCGTCGCAGAAGATGAAGAAGCAACAAGTGGCGGAAAAAATGAACTGTTCGAAAAACTCAACTTTTGAACAACGGTCGGAAGACTTGATTCAACCCACGTGCGCTGCAGAAAATGCATTCTCGAAGAATGATTTGAAATCATCCGCAACGTGCGATATAAAGACAGATAATGATAAAATAAAATCCACGGAATATTGTAAAACAGATCATACAGTATCTGCAAAACAATCAGTGGATACAAACAGCAGTGACAAAAATGACATTGCAATACCTTGCACACTTTCTTCTGTAATCGTTAATAAACCACAGTCTAATAAATGTAAAACCTCTACAAATTCGTTATTGAACGTTTCGGATAATACTGATAACATTAATAAATATCATGATGTTAGGGATAGAATCAATAATGAAACATTTAATAATAGACATACACAGACTGTGATTAAACGACTGATAGAACAAGACGCTTTCCCTGAAAGTGAAATATATAAAAATGAAAGTTTAAAGAAAATCTGTGATTTAGAAACAGAGCACTGTAAAACTGTAAATACTTGTCTCGCAATATGTATTCAAGATAATTCCAAAGATGAAGCATATAACGCTATCGATCTTAGTACAACTAAAGATAAATTATCTCCGTCTCTGATACATACGCTCTGGAACAATGAAAAGAATGGAACAATTGATGAAAAAGCGGATGACATCGGTGATAATGAAAGATGTGCGCAAGAAGATGCTTATGATAAAAGTAACAAAGTACGATATTCAAAGTCAATCAGAGTTGATAGTGAATTAAATGAAAATAAATTGGCAATTTCTACAGCGGCTGAAACTCATATTGTAACAGCTATAAGTAGCACAGAAGTATCAGTAAATAATATGATGGAATCCGATCGATTACAACAACTGCACATTACTAAAAATATACCAAAAGAGGTTGAATCACAGAATGAACATGTATCAGTGAAAAAAGGTATTGCAAATAATATTGTAAATTTTAATGTAACGAACGGAGATTATTCTAATGTACAAACAGATTTACATGTCGATACTTGCATCAAAATAAATGACGATGTAAGCGATAGCAAATTCTCTAATCGTAGTATTAGAGAAAATATTTTTGAAGATCTCACAGCTGATAAAAAAATTACTTCTAATATCCTCGACGTATCACTGTGTTCAAACAAGGAAGGAGCTACTAATAAAACTGATATCGAAAACATGAAAACCGATTGTCAAAAGAGCCTAGAAATCGGTTCCAACAAAACTTTTAATAAAGAATACAATATAGAAGAACAAAACAGATATATGTTAAGCGCAAAAATTGAGAAAGATAGCGTTGAGCGAACATTCGATTATAAATTATTAAAAAGCCCACAAAAAACTCTACACGCAAATATTCAAGATTCATTGGGAAATAGTTGTATCATTCATGATTCAGAGTTACCCGGAAATATAGACGGGCTGTCATTATTAGCGAATGTTGTTACGAGTCAACATGGTCCTCATTCAAAAATGGAGCATGAGTTAAAAGTCGATCAAATTAAAGTTAAAGATTACGCTTCATTGAGAAGTTCTCCTTATAATCAAAACACTGACGATGAAACTGATACTAACGATTCGTTAAATGCGGTTTCGCGAATTTTAAAAAATTCAACTACCGAAGTAGTCAATAAAATAGTCGGGATTTATCCGGACGACGCATTAGGCAAAGTAGCGCATCACATTGAAGTAACATCGACGACTGATGTGAATCACGATAGCCACGAACACGAATCAAGCAATAACATACCGCATATTGTTCATACTAGTATAAATTATGAAACAGACACGGTGTCCAACAACATAAATATAACGGAAAGCAATGTGCAGTCGAAGGAAAACACAAACGTTATATTGAATGGAGAAACAGTTGTACTTTTGCAAAAGTCTCCTAATAGTAATCTGTACATCATTAACAAAGCAGTAGAAAATGCACGAGATCACAACGGTGAAGACGAAAGTTGTCCTGTTAGAGAGAAGAGCTGGATGATTCCACCGGAAGATTGCGCATCGTTCGAGGTTGTTAACGCTTCGGAACATATACCATTTAACCTTGAAATATCACAATACAACAAAGATCTCATTTGTCAAGAAAAAAAGTTTTCCATCAGTAAAACCAAAGGTATCAAAATAGAGCCCGAGGAAGAAACCAAATTGATGACTATTGCGGAAATGAAGTCTTACAGTAAGAAAGGCTCTTTATCGTCCGAAGTGATATCCGCGACGTCACCTATATATCAGGACACAAATGTGGCAAATGTGAGCATAAACAAGTCGACCGACAAGCGGAAATCTAAATCTATCCTCACTTACAGACAGAACATCAAGCAGGAATTTAATAATCATGTTACACCGAATTGTGGAATACAAGGATGCAACGGGATTCATTCGCATTCTCATGAAGTAATCGACTCGCAGCATTCGTTACATATTCCTGTTACTCATCCTACGCCAATATCTTCAATTTATGGAAATTGCACAGCCGGCACAGATCTGTGTATGCCATATCACAAGCACTGCACTTCCGTATCGTGCAGTTTGAAAATTAATTCCACTGCTTCGCTCCATTCTCATACAAAAACCGTCAATTCCTGCGGAAGATCGCACTGTTCTTGTTTAGATTGTCGTACGTACGACATAGTTACGCACTGCAGACAGTACATACACCCTGCCAGAGACACTCACGTGTCCTGCATTGAAAGTAATTCTTATTTTTTGCCCGCGCATTCGTCAGTACAAACATCCGCCGTCCAAGAACACGATAGGACAAAAAGCGAAGCGGTAATCAGTAAATTGTATGACGATCAAATATTATGTAAAATAGAGCAGAGAGTATCGTTACAAAAAAATAACACGTTGGAGAAGCTGGATATGCAACGTGAGCCGGAAAAGTTATTTAAGAAAGACATGGACAAGTTGCCGCTGAAAAAGAGACTGAAAGCTCATGCCATGATGTCCATGGCGTACGAGGAACTGCCTATTAAAACGGAAAAATTAGATAACTATCCTGGAATACCCATGATGTCTATAGCAGCTCTAGAACCGCTAGATAATGCACAGAAGCATTCTTCACAAATGATTAAATCATCGTACGAACTGTCCTCTAACAAAGAAGATAGATCTCACGGTTATCACTTCAACTCTAATTTAGTACGAAGAGATTATTACAAAGATATGCACATTTCTAATTCGCGTCATAATCTTACGAAGGAAAGTCACGAGCGTCCGTTTCGACCAAATGGCGATCAGTCTAACGCGATGTGCCTGGAAACATGTCAGGAGAGGACATTATCATTTAAGACGCCCGCACAGATGTGCAGAGATGTGTCAGTGACAAATTCGACATCTCTGAAACGTATGGAAGCAGATACGATGGAGCAAGATAATACGTGTAAAAAAGCAAAAAAAACGCAGTCATCTATTAGACAAACGAGAAGCTCAAAGAGAAACGTTCCTAAGGTAAATTATTGTTACACCGATGTTGATCCAGAATGGAATCCGTCCGGTGAGTCAAAACGAAGACGTAAGAAGACTAGTCGATGATCAATACTATTTCATTACCAGAAGTCACTGCTGTAAAAAAAACTTGTATAGTGGACAAATGTGTTCTTCAACTGTGTGACACTGTAAATTTGTAAATATATGTACAAAACAGAAGTGAAAATCACTCGTCCTAGGAAGATAGACCGTTCAGCGTGTTCAAGAATTGGCGTCGGTAAAGAAGATAGATTAGCTAGAAGCGTAGGAGGACTCTTGCATAAAATATTTTTGATGTTTGGTTAGATAACGCTGATGACAAGTTGTAGAGAGAGTTTTATTCTGTTAAATATATCATCTCTACCTTGCGATATTGCACATTTTATATACGTGTATATATATAGCTTTTGTAAGATATTTAAATTTTAATGTTTTTCTACGTGTAGTGGTTATAGCAATTGTCTGTCACAAAATCTGTATAATTTCTTTTGAGCATAAAATTCCTTTAAATTTCTTGTAAAATAAGATCATACAGCTTTTTCTGTACGGTGTTTTATATGAATGTGTGTACACATGTACATATACACAATCAATGCCAAAAACGTAACTTATAGAAATGTATTTTATTTAGAATATCATTTTTAAGGTAAGATAATTTTACATTAATAGCATAAGTAAATCAGTTATTGAAAATTATTAATTATTTGTTATAAAATAATGTATGTATAAATATATATGTATATTGATATATATATATATATATCTCAATGTAATTAATTAATTAGTTATCATTTTTTTTGTTTTTTCTAATTTTTACGATAGAAAAATATCAAAACTTATTTGTTATTTTGCATTTATCTTATATATCGCATGAATAATAGTTATTATTCATATTAATAACCACTTGTAAATATTTTCAGTTTCAAGAAAAAGAAGATAAATTTAAATTCATCATAGGATTGTAATACTACGAGGTTGAAGATATGAAAGTTAAGAATTATATAAAAGCAAATTTTCCCGATGAGGATACACAAGGAGTGTACCAGGAGCGTGTGTTTGCATAGGTAATTTTGATAATATATAATTCTGCATATAAATAGTACAACTGTATGATTCAGAGAGACAAGATTTTGTAATTTGTACCAGCGAAGATTAATTTGGTCGTACGAGTTAATGTGCTAAGTGTTTGTGCGCGAAATATATTTTTTTATTTAATTTAAACGTGTAAATTACACATAATAATTTGAATTGAATTTAGTTTGAAAATTCATCTAGAATACTTGATATATTACATATTATTACATATTATATATGTATATTTAGACATATATGTAATGCAAACCAAACATCCTAGATTAATTTTTACATTGAATTTAATTCAAATAACGATTTATATTAATGTACAGGTTTAAAATATACAAAAACTATATTTCGCACGAACACTTAGCACATTGGTTTGCACAATCAAATTAATCTTTGCTAGTTGTTATATGAGCTGAAATTTATTATTGAGTTTTTTGTAATTACAGTTATTTGTTGTAACTGCAGGCTTTTGATACGCATCGTTTTTATCAAGATAAAAATATGAAGATTCGGGCGTAAAATACTGAAAATGTTGAATTGTTTCAAAATATTCTTGTAATTTATTATTTCTTCTCTTTCTTATATAGCGCTATATTATATTAGGGAAAGAAACACACACACTTACACACACATATACACTTATATATATATATATACTAGGTACTTGTCGAAACACAGAGTAGCTAAACAGCCGATTCACACAATAACAAGAAACTTTACGTTCCATTGGAAAAAAAGGAAAATATAATATTATATGTTACGTAAAATTGAAAGTAATCTGTATATATATATTTTTTTTGTAACACACACAAATGTCCGTCTTTTGTTAAAGTACGAGCTATTTGAAGATGCGAAGTATTCTAAAAACAAATAATATGTCTTAATCGAGCTTGAGATAAATAAAAATGAAGACATCCAAAGAAAAATTGCACAACTTGGATATCGTACAGTTACCAAGATAGGAAAGCTTTATAATTAGCATCCTATAGCTTGTTCCTCTGCATAATTACTCAGTATTTCAATATGTATATAATCTTATTTTAAAATTGTTTAATACATATATATATATATATGTATTATATGATGTTTACTTAAATTATATCAAAAATCTTTTTCAACGTTCTTGCATGTATGAATTATGAGACAATTGTTTAAAAGACCAATTGATATACTTTGTTAAGTGCTGTATATTATACTGTGTAAATAATTCTGATTGAAAACATTGCTCATGCTTATTATTAAATTGTGTATTTATATCCTATGTTAATGATTTTAAAATATCAAATCTATCACTTTCTATTAAATTTTGTGTTTTTGTTATTTGTATCCGATGTGAACAAATGGAGTCATTATTGCAGTTTCTTGTATTAAACCTAAATCAGTCAGCATCATTGTTCCGATAAAAATTTCTCGACTTTGTGTTTATTTCGAGATAAATTTTATTCAAGTAATGCATAACTTCAGTGCCATATCCTTATACCTGATCTCATATCTGTGATCATTAGCTAAGCTATAGCTAACATTTTGTTGTACAAAAAAAGAAATGTACCTTGTTAACGTAGTCTATTCGATAGATTACTTCATTGTCACACTTGTCATTATTGTATATGTATTCATCGTCGTGAAAACAATAAGCATCAGAGAAGTCCTAAGTGTAAATCGCTGTACCTATTTGTATTTACTTGAATAACGCTGTTTTTTTATTTTTAAGAATTTTATACCACTATATTTTCTATAGGTGACTAACAAAAGCGTATTCTTTTTATTTGTACCAAATAATTTTTATTGTTACTATTTTTAATTTACGATATGATAAATCTCTCTCTCTCTCTCTCTCTCTCTTCCTCTCTGATAGGCTTAAGCTTAAAATACAAATAAATCTATAAGTTACTATAGCTGTAATTAAATAGTTGATCAAACTTGCCAAAAGTCTTCATATATGTAGATCAAATATAAATAACGACTATTAATCGTAAATATATTATTGTGTACGCATAAAATATTTATTAAGGAAAGTCTGACGTATAATTGAAGCATTACTCAAGCTAGTATATAGAAAAATACTTTACTCAGATGCCTCATTAATTCGTGTTCATAAAAAAATTCAGTATTGTGTATGCGTAGATCATCTTTTTCGTAATGATAAATAAACCTGTATTTACCTATATTTGTACATTATGTTGTGCATAAAATGCCGATTGCATTAAATATCGAGGTAAATATACTATACTGCATATATATGAAAAATACTATAATAATATATTTACCTCCATTATACTTACGGAAATTTATAGATATACACTGCTATTATCGTCGAAATAAGAATAAAACATGTTATTAGAAACTTTCAACAGGGTAAACGTTGATATGCTTTTGATGCTTGCGCAACGCGCATCAAGTTTATGATATTAAATAAATATGTAACTCTTCTTATTAATTAAAAAAAACAAAAAAAACAAAAAAAACAAAAAAACACAATATAGTATTTTCTGAACAGGGTAAAACAGCAAAATATATTCGGCAAGTTCACAAATGTTTATTGATTTTCAGAATTACACACAGGAAATTCCCTTGATTACATATTTAATTCACAAGTATATAATTATCATAAAGTCTTTTCAATAAAACAATTTCAATATTTCTTCGTTATAACATACCATTATATTCAACATCTGTAAATATATTTTGAAGTGTACATTAACTATATGTCTAATACGTCAACTACGCCGTTGTAATTACACTTAATTACACCTTTACACATGACAAAATTAGGAAACTAAGTTTTCGAATAATATATCAGTCGACTTTGATACACATATATTTTCATGTTTTAAAAACGATAAATAAATATTTGCGATGTAAATACATAGTTAAAGAAAGTTATATTTTGAATGCTTTATATATAACAATGAAGTACTTTACAATATTTTCAATATATAAAATATCAAATTTTGCATTTTAATAGAGAATAACGTATTTCTTTTTATATAGATTACATACACGTCACAAAATTAACTATCGATTTTTTTAGTTGATTTTGTACTGGTAATTGCGCGTAATAAATAAATAAAACGAATATTATATTAAAAATTGAACTTTTATTTTTTTTCAGTCTCTGCATTGTTGTACATCGTGGATTAACTTATCACAATACACAATATCTTTACATACGAAACACAATCAATATCAAAAAGTGATTCGTTATTTGTTGCACATTTTATAGCTAGGAACTTAATATATAAACAATTTTTATTTAGAATTTTAACCTTTTATACATAGACATTTAAATCTCGATTAATTCAGAAAATATATTACATGCCTTTTAAAATACTTATGTATTTATAAATAACCTCATATTTTGAATAATTTAACAGCATAAAGAGATGATATTTCGAAATTTATAAACAATATTACGAGAGATTACACACACATATATACACACATAAATAAACAAATATTTAAAGTCACACACGCAAAACAGTACGAAAAAGTCAACTAAAATATTATATGCTTCTCTTTTATAGTAAATTTTCACAGAAGAAAACTAAAGTTATAATTAAGACAGAGATAGACAATTTTTTTGAATTTTCAATTTCAAACTTTTGTTAAAAAGAGAACAATCTCTTTTTTAAACACATATATAGTTATACAGTATATACAATCTTTTGTATATATATGTGTATGATGTATAAAAGTTAAAAGAAAATATAAAGCTATAGTCTTACGTACTACACAAACTTAAAATTACACGCGCGCGAATAACATTTTGCTATAAGTTTGCAAAAAAAAGAAGTACAGATATATAAGACTGCCTGACAATGTATATATACAAGACTATATGTAATAAATACAATATGACGCAGTAAAATAAGTTTATTAAAGTTTATCCGCGTTGACTCTCTTAATTAAAGAAATTGTTCTTCGAGCAGAATAATTTTATTCTCAATTCTGTGAAATAAAGTAATTGTTATTGTTTGTTTGTATATGTGTGTGTGTGTGTGCGCGCGCGCGCGTGTAAGCGGTGGAAAATCTTTACACACAAACATTTTTATAAAAAAGTGCTGTTATTATATTAGAATTTATATTTATTATTATGTATGTGTGTATTCATTTGCATGCGTACACAAAACATATTTTCAAAAATATATTTTCTTTTGCAATTTATACAGTACTTTTTCCTTAGAACAATCGGGACTAAATTTCATAGTGTGTTAAGAGGGTCATCACGAGAAAGTGTTCATATAGGAATTTGTATGCCTGAAAATGCTTTATTAAGAAAATAAATTATAAGTCAATAACTTTTATATATCAGCAGAGAAGTCTATTGTCTATGAATCAAACTGCTGTTTGTTAAAAAATCATTGCGCTACACAAATTTCGTACATGTAGAACCGGCAAATAATTGTTAGTGATGAATCATCGGGACTAATTGTTGGCAATAAATCACCGAGACTTTAAAGGATGCTACAAGGTTCAACAGGTAAAATCTCACTTGTATATTTTGGAAAATGAATTTTTTAGCACTTTTGTTTGTTTTTGTTTTCCAACTCTTTGAAACATTTTTGGACGCAAATTTTACATAAATTATTTTCATGTCTACTCGACCCTCTGATCATACTATATAAATTCGATCTTGATTTCACACCCTACACATATGTTAAAAATATAATAATATAAAGCTAATAATACTTAGATATCAGAATACCATATTCAAAGTAGCAGATATCTAGTGTATATAACCATTACGTGTTATTTTGCTAAAATTTGCAAAACCTCTTAAAATATTTGTACTTAATGCATCTTAAAATTATTAAAACTTTTAATATAAAGAGACTATTTATTTAATTGCAATACATGGCATAGCATTTAAAAGAATCACAATTTTATTTTGTAAAATGTATCATCTACAAATAAAAATATAAACAAAGAGGAATGTAACTTTTTCGGTTAATTGGATTAGTGTTAAGTTCATCTTCTATTACGTCTGGGATCAATCTCAACAAGCAAATTTTGCAACGTAAGTAAATGTTTATCTATTGTTTTATTTACAATAAGTAAGTTTTTTAAATATTATTTTTGCATAAGATCATTGAATTGAAAAAAAAGAGTTTAGAAACTCGCATTTTATGAAACCTTGTCTTCTTAGAGTTTATATATGTATATTATATATACAGTGTTTGGTAATAACCGTATCATCTCTCGCGGACAGGATATAGAGCGAATTGAGTCAAAAGTCCTTTACCATTTTGCAAATTTCGCAATAATTAATGAGATATTAATTTATAAAAATCCTCGAAAATGAGCGTGTGTCTGTCTACGAAAGGTAATATATTATTTACATATAAATATATATATGTATCTAAAAAGCAAAAAAATGTTTGTATAAAAACAGACATTATTTTGTTTAACAGCAATCTTGTGATGTTATAATTGTAATTGCGGAATAATATCCAACATAACTTCGACTCAAAAATATTTTAATAGTAAATTAAGACTTTATTCATAACTTCTACTTAGTAAAATCTATGACGAGATATTATAAAGTCAGTCTCTGATTATATATATATGTGTGTGTGTGTGTGTGTTGATAAAGAATATATAACAGATAAAAATCTTTATATAAAATGTGTGTTACATAGGATTTTTCCTATAATGAAGACTTATGAATTTTATGATTGACTAGAAACAATTAAAAAAAAAAAAAAATAATTTACGAATATAAATATATAGGGGTTGTGTGTTTTTATAAATATATTGCGTGTACAATTAAAATAAGGTAATAATAGCTAAATAAAACTTGGTGCAAATTATGACTCGATTCTTACATATAGAGAAAAATGTAATAAAAAATTAATTATATAAGATTACATAGTTTTATTGCCAAACAGCAATAAATGCACAATGAAACAGATCATTATTTAACGATTCAGTATCGTCTGCTATTGTTTATTATTCCGCTGATGTGTGATTAAATTATTAAAAAAAATAAGATAACGCGCACACAATATTGGAAACTAAGTCCTAGCTAATTAGTCTTCAAACGTGAATTTCCATATTATTACTTTGCATACTCGTATTTATTAATTTTAATATAATTAATATAATCATTCTAAAACTTTTTTGCCTAATCTAAAAAATTAAAGTAAAATATTCTATTTCTTTTAATATAAATAATCTGTATAGTGAGAGAGGATCTCTTTTGTCCCGGTGTGTTTTTCTATCAAATCTACTTCAGCAATAACAGTACTTCGAGAAGGTTGTGGTATTTCACCCAATATAAATGAGATCTATATCACTAAAGTATATGATATTATATACTCTTATACTTTTCAAAATGCGCTTTTCAATCGTGTTATTTATGTCGTCACTTACTATGTAACTGCAAAACACTATAAAGTAACATACACGCGTGTACACATACGTAAGATACAAGTTTCTTTTTCCAAGTATTTCATCATATAATATGATAAATTTATAATTATAACGAAGCGTAACTTAAAAAAGCTGTCTTTATACAGATAATCTTATTTATTATATCTGAATAATTGTATGAGTTGTGAGATGATATCAATAACTTTAGCCGTATCGATAACTCACTAGCTATTACGATGAATAATTTGTATTGTGTTTAAATTTTAATTAGTTACCTCATCAAGTTACAAACTTTTTTTTAGCGCATACATACATTATGCAAGAAGTTAAAAATTGGCGACTTCTTCAAGATCATAAACGACAGTCTATCACGCTGTAATACACAAATATAAATAACGGTAAATATAATTTTTTTAAAGGGCATAAAGACCTAAAGGCCCCGTAACAAGAAGAAATAAACTTTACGTCTTTTCTCAAATCTAGTTGTATATAGAATGACAAATTTTAGAGACACTAAATCTATGCCACACAATGCACGTTATACTCACCTACTACATTATCCTTTTTATTTCTCTTCTGCAAACAAATTCTGTAAATAAAAGGTAGGTCAGTATAATTATATAATGATTAGACTGTGATACGCCATGTAATTAATATAATAAACAACAGAGAATCGGCATAATTGTGAAATGATATTTAACTGTAGTTTTATCTTTGATATGTGAATAAATAATCTTTGAATGACGATATCTTGATATTCTTCCGTGTGTACAATGTTTTACAATTTTACAAAAGTAAAAATAATCAAGTATATCAAAATTTATAAAAAATATATATATTTTTAAATATTACGTTACCTTTTCTTACAGTCAGAGTAACATGTCTTTTTAACTTTTTTATACTGTTAATATAGTATTCTATACTGTTAGACATTTGTATCAAGAGACGAAATCGTAGTTTTGTGATTCTTTGTATATCTTCTCAGATGCTTCTTCAATCGGTGATAATGTATATCTGGTTTAGTCTCTATTTCTTGATATTTGTTAACTTATGATATATCTATATGGTATCATTTATAATCTTTTTTTTTGTCATATAATTTTAGTTTTCATTAAATTGTTATTAAAATTGTTCGTCGCGTATATCTTATACGATGTTAAAACAGATCTTCTCTTCACAGTGATTTGTCGACAGCATGTCCAAGTTAACAGGTTCAAAAATGTAAAATATATAGGGCAATTGATAAATATCCGAGCCAAAAACGCTAAATAACAATTTATAGGGTTGAAACGTATTGTCTAATTCTTCAAAATATTACAGTCATTACAGCATCGACAATTAATAAAAAATCTTCAGGCTCTGAAGTCAACTAAGAAATATAAATACGTGTATATATATATATAAGTATATATATATATACACAAGCATATTTCTGCACAACATCCTGCAAAGCGGCTCTTATAACCGTATTTATATTTCTTAATTACAGTATCGAGTTTATTGTCCCTCGAAAACTTCTATTTATTGAGCCATTTTTTCAGATTCACAAATAAATAAAAATTGTACGGAACCGTATTTGGCGAATAAAGCGGATGAGACAGCGAATTTGAAATTTAACTCGTAAATTTTAATCATTGCAACAGTTGAAATGTGGACTGATACATTGTCAAAACTCACCGAGAACATCTACTTTAACGATCTGTCACACTACGTGATAATGAGCCAGCATTTAACATTTATTGATCTGAAGAATGAACTCGTCAACGACAACGCATTGCAATGTGATATTAATGTCGCTATTTTTACGTAATTTCGGATAGTTATCAATCGTTTCATATTTTTAGAAAATTGATGTAAAATTTGAGATTTTTCTTCATTTGAACACTTTTGTTTGTTGATGCTATAACTTCTTTTTTCACAAATACTTTTTCGGCAAATAATTTAGTTACATCCGATAATGTGCACGTTAGTAGACGCGCGATTCATATTTTTGATTATCTGTCTTGTTTGACATTTTACCGAAAGCCATCAGAATTATTCATTGAAAATATATTTTTTATACAATATGATGTTGAGAATCTTTTCTTAGTGACGATAAGCAAGTTTTCAGTGAATTTAATGGAATGTTCTCAAAGGTGCAAATTTTATATATATACTCAAATTTCGATTTAGTCTATTCTTCAAAACATGAAAATCTTCAACATCTTCTGTTTTACAAACATAAGAATGTTCGATTATAAAACATGATTGCACAACTTATCAAGATTCTTCCGCAGTGTCTTGTAATCTGAAAAAGACCACATATTCAGATTAATTAACAAAGAAAGGTAAATCTGCGATATGATGGAACTTATTTCTATTTACTAACATAAGCTTATCGGACTTTACAGACAATCGCAGAAAGGTATTATCGTTATTTGAACAGAAAGCTATCGGGTCCACGCTGCTATCAATGGCATGGTTTTGGGTGTTGTACAGGATATCCTTGTCGTCCACAACTGTATCCGTATAAAGACTATCTAATTCAAACGAAGATTGATCCAAAGGTGGCGAGAAACGTGTGTTCGATAAAATATGCTCTAGATTTGCGACAATTGGATTATCATGTGAGAAACTGATGTTTTCGAAATCTTCTATACAATCAGCATTCATTATCTCGTTAGCTTCTTTTGAATCTATATCGAAAGAATCACTGTCATATGTGTACAACTCGGAGGAATGTAACTGATTGTTCGATATCGAGGTGTCGCAATCACTTTTATGTTGTTCCTTCATTGTAGCTTCGAGATATTCGAAGTCATCTATGGAATTGTGTTTTCTTCTATTATCAGAAATAACATGATCATCCAACGATCCCACAATATGATCTCCAATGACCGTGGTCGAGACATCACATATGGTGGAATTATTCAAATATTGTCTTCTCTGTTCGGTATTTGTAGTTATAACGTGTTCATTGGTATGATTCATAACATAGACGTACTTATTACTGTCGCTTATATTTGTATCACAATTTGATAATTTAACGCCGTGTTTGTTCAACATGTTATGCAAAGTGTCCTGTGCTTTTACCTCGGTAATATCGCAGTCGGTATACATACGTGGTTTTTTGGTTGAAGTACTAATTAAATTGTCAAAATTAATTTGAGATATTGCGGAAGATTGGTGAGAAAAATCCTCCAAAGTTTCGCTTTGTATATTATTTAAGACACTAATATGAACTAAATCGTCTATACAGCCAGTATTCTTTATTTTCTCAGTTTCTTCTGTTTTCGGAAAATTGTTTTGTTCATTATCGACTTCTACGTTTGAACTGATTTCGGAAGAATTAATATCGAATGTATAGGTTTCCGGGTGTAATTTATCGTTTAACGTCGAGGAGTCGCAATCGCTTTCTTTTTGTTCTTTTTTGTTCATCTCGGAATATTTAGCGGTATTGCCGTAATCGTTTATCGTATTGACATGATGATTGCGTAACGGAGACTCTACAATTTGATCACCAGTAAACGTAGTCGATACAGTGCACGCATCATTGGACTTATCAGTTCTCTTTTCGGCGTGTACAGCCATGACCTGTTCACCGATATGATTTACAACACTTATATAAACACACTTGTTGCCACTGAACTTGTTTATGTGAATATTCGTATTACAGGCCAGCTTGACATCGCCATTCTTGTTCTCATTAAATGTATTACGAAGTGTTTCCTGTACTTTTGACTCGGTAACGTCAGTGTTGGTAAACAGAAAAGGTTTACGATCGATTTTTGCACAACAATTTGGACACTCGTTAATTTGGTGGCAGACTTTCTGCTCTATCAATTCCGTAAGCTGCGAGCTGTGATCATTTATGGATTTTAAGTTTTTTATTAGCATTGTTTCCCAACAACTCTTTTGCATTACGCTACAATCTGTACTTGTCGATAACTTTTGTTTAAGGGGGGGAACGTCTCTGAAGAGATGTTGATCCGCGATATTGTTTTGGCACATTTTAAACATAGTTGTTTCCGTGGCATTTTCTTCCCGAGGAGTTGGTGTTTCTTTACTTTGAAGCATCGGATTATTGTACGAACTAACAGCATTTCCCGTCATATATGTCAAATGTGAAGCGTAATTTTTTGCCTCATTTTCTTTCAATATGTTTGCCGCAACTTTTAAATCCTCGGTATTTTGATCGAATACGGATAACTTGTAATGTGAGTTATAATCGCGTTGGTTTTCATCATCTTTTACAGATTTCGGACAAATAATGTTCAATTGATTCTTTGTATTTAAATAATTATTTTTTTGAAAATTACACATATCGTTTAACGAATCTCTAGTGTTACTTAAAATACAACTCTCTGTGCTATCGTTGATTTTATTCTCGGAAATAGGCATACAATCCATAGGAACTTTTTTGCTTTCGTTTTTCGAGTATTTTTCAATATCAGCCCTACTTGTACGTGTCGGAAAATTGATATGATTTTGTTTCTTATTATGCTTTTTGTTTTTTATTATGCTCTCTATAATCTTCAAACATTCCAAATTTCTTTTTTTTTCTTTCTTTTTTCTTACTTTACAAGGAATGATTACTTCATCGTCATCGATTACTTCATCTTCAGTTAAATCTATAATCTTGATTTTTTTATTTCTTGATTTCAAACATTTTGTTTTATTTCTTTGTAGATAAGTTTGAGTCAAATATTTGTTTCCATTGTTATTCGATGATATTATATTACAGTTTTGCATACTGCTCGAATAGTCTTTGTTTATTTGACGGTTAATATCTTCATTACCGTTGCTCTGATGAAACAACGAAGTCATCTGAGGTTTCTGCGAGAAAAAGCATTATTTTGTAATTATTAAGATAGATATTTCACTTTTCTCATATGAGAGCGCTTGTGAAACAATTTGTTACTCCAACAGAGAAATTATACCAAATATTACATTACCTGTAATCTTGGCAAATCCGAATTATTTTTTTTATCTTCGAATAGCAGAAAATGTTTATGAACTTGTTCCAGATCAACATTTGACTGCAATAACCATCGCGTTTCATTTTCTTGATTCGTAGGCGGTGTAGGCATATAATTCAGTAATTCGTCACATAAATTCGGCATACGTGGTCCTAACATCATTATAGCTAATCTATTAATTCTTTTTTTCTTATCAGAAATGTTTTCCATTTTCTTCCACATTTTGAAGGCAAGCAAATATCTGACGTAAGTTATATCGGTTATAGATGTTGTTTTTGTTTTAAGATAAGTGAAGCTCTTCCTATATGTAGTGAAATATATGAAATATATTTTTGCGTTACTTCGCTATTACTGTTTATGCTATATTAAAGTTTCTACAAAGTTGATTCAGTATAACGCAACACTTGAAAAATTTAATTTTTACGTACGTAAATATATAATTACAAATTTCTCTGTCTGTATGTTTAATTCTAAGTAATACCCTGAAAATATGTTCTTCCGAGTCATCTGGAAATACAGACAAATTTAATATTACAATACAATCCATCTATTAAGAGAATCTTAATAAAAAATATAATTTTTGCTCAAAAAAACTTACTTAAATATATGTACAATGCTGCAAGAATTTTTGCAGCAATTTTAGAAGAATCTTCTTCTTTATCACGAGTGAAAATTTTTAATTCCATATCTATGTACACATTCAATAAAGTTGACATTTTATTTAAATACGAACTATGATCACTTCTGTCCTAAAGATGGAAAATATATGTATGTTAATAATTATATTGAATATCTTTTATACATGTAATTCCGCAAAATAGCAAAACCGGACTGAAACTGTGCGCGATACCTGCTTTATATCGCGCCAATATAAATAAAAGAATATTAACATATTATTAATATGATTCTTTAAATTTACTGCATCATTGAACTTGATATTGCTCATTGTCAAACTAGAAGAAATATTCCTAAAATATGCAATTGTTAATATTATACGTATATATGTAAACATTTTGTTAGATCTTCCTGACGAATGTAAATAACAATCTCTCTTACGGTGTGTAGAGATAAAGTAACTGTTCAAGATGCTGATAATTTCTACTTCCTGCGGACGAATGTACAAGACTCTTGAATTTTGATAACCATGGAAAAACATCTTCATCAATCTTGTTGTTACTTTCCATTGGTAGCGTAACATCTTCCGGCTGTTGAATCTTTAAACATTCTTTTGCACTTTTGTTACTTTCACATATGGAAATCATTGTTTTATCCATAACAATATCTTCCCGTGTAACTTTCTTGTTGTATATGAATTCTCTGTAATATAATTTTAACAAAAAGATGCAATCTTTGAAACAAAGTTTTAACAATAATTCAAACTTGCAATTTGTACAAATGTTCAATTTCTTATAAGAATACTAATTTGTATTTATTAACATATTCTTTCTCTCTTCCATATTTTTACATTCTTCCTTCTTCTTTTTGAAAAATAGAGTTGGTTAGACAAAGGAAAAAAAAGAGATAGTAGTATTACGAGGTCATTAAGTACGAAACTTGACAAATACATACATACATACATACTTAATGTCTCAATATTATTATATGTTTCTCCAACAAAAAAAAAATGTAACAAGGTTTCATGTTTGCGACAAGAAACAAGAAAAACAGTTTTAAACAGTCTACAAACAAACTTTGTCTTACAGCGCTTATTGCAGATTTATGGCAGTCTATAGTGTATTCTTCACGCGTAGAATGTCCATTGTCTTCAAGGTGTCTCTTTCAGTAAGTTTTTTCCTTGCTAATGTTTCTTGTTAGAGTAAGACTTGTACAACAACCTTGCTCTTGTTGTTTTATTTTTTTATCCTATCATAGATTTCTATATAATATACTGGACCACTAACAGCAAATTTTAACACGAAGCCAGCATAGATTAGATATTGCCATGTCACATAGACAAATTACATGTATATATTGTCACATTTCAATTGAAAAATATTTGTAAAACATATTTGACTAAGTTGTATATGATCTTTAGAGTATCTGTTTATATATCCACATAGTATAAGGCTTGTTCTTACCATTTTCCACTTGATAAGTGGTTTTCTACCAGGCATATAGTTATCTGTTTTCTGCATTATTATGTTATTCCACAAACGTTAGTTAGCGGTCGTCAATGTGTTATACGGAAGTGCTTTCTTCTATACGTCGAGCATATCGATGAAACAGCCTTCTGTGTGCCTTCTTCGCGCGACGAAGATCCATCAACGTAAAACCACTCGTTTTCGCAAAACAAATCACGTTCTCTTCTCGGTCGATGTTTCTACCGAGTAGTGTCAAGATTTGTGTGACGATAATCTTCACTCTGTCGTATCTAAAGTGCGTAGCTAAACGCGACGATGAGTAAATCAGCTTACCGAATGGCTGCAGCACAATATTGCTGGAGAAGTCGCGGTTTTTGCGCATGCGCAATGAAAACGACGTCAATAAAGCATTTAACGCGAATAAAAAAGACACGCCAATAACCATGCGATTAAACTTGTACAATAAGTTTGACGAATTTTAATGGTCTAAGAATACACAGAGATGTACGACCAAACATACATATGACCGAATTTAGTATTGAAAACTTAAATAATAATAAAATAAACTTAAATATTAAGGGCAATAATACAAAAAAAAATGACATAATTGCATGCGCATAGCATAAAACTATACGGACCAATGAGCGTCTGGCATAAACTCGCCATATTGATTTACATAAAACTATGCTAAATATTCATTGGTCCAAAAAGTTTTACGCTATGCATGTGAATTCTGTTATTTCGTGTGCGACAGCCTTAACGTTTTAACCAAAACTAACCTAACCTTATAACGCGATATATACTCAACTTACACGACTACGCTGTTTATTATTATACACTGGATTAGATCACATCGTCAAAACTTGATACGCGTATTAAGTTGAGTCGGTGAGTATCGAAGTCTTTAGTACGAGTACATTTAATGCCGAAGCACGGACTCTTGCATAATACATACCGCATAAGACGTAAGAGAATCAACCAATCAAAGCTTTCTAGAACAAAAAAGAGGGATAAAAATGGAAAGCTGGATTGGATAATTTTCTTACGTCTCATGCATTATGCAAAAGTCTGTGCTTCGGCCTTCACAACAAACGTATCGAGACAAAACCAACTAATAGGAAACTAATTCGTCCAGTGCCTCCTACTAATTAAAGACACTAAATTCCAATCGAAATTTTTAATAGCAAATTGAAATTTCCTAATTTTCTCGCAATTAAGGGTATTTTCTAAAATTCCGTAAACCCACGAAAATTTGACATTCAGACGTTTTGACTAATTTCCTACTTGTGCGACCTAGGTTTTTCTTTTTTAATGATACAATTTAACAACAATAATAAAACAATCTTATAAGTATTTAAAAATTTTGAAGATATCTTCTTTACCGATTAATAAAAAATTAACGATTGATGGTAATATTTTTTTTTATTTTATTTTTTTTACGACTCTTGCAAAATTTGTTTTTATCGACTAATGATAAGACACCGACAAAAGGTAACTCTTATTATCACCAATCGGTAACTTATCAGTCGGTAGAAAACAACATTTTGTAAAAATAAAACATTCCTATCAAATGGTACTATACCATTAATCGAAAGAAAAAAAAAAAATTTCAAAATGTAAATTACTATTAAGCGGTAACGAAGTCTGCAAGAATAAATAATTTCGTAATAAATTACCATTAGTCTGAGAAAAAAAAAA
>QVOA01013927.1:0-33420 GCA_014825685.1 Pseudomyrmex cubaensis
AGTATAAGCAAAGTAATGTGATACTGAGTGTGATATAACATGTAGCTACTGCAGCTAATAAATAGCTATCTCTCTCTCTCTCTCTCTCTCTCTCTCTCTCTCTCTCTTAGAAGATCAATTTTTCCATTTGCCACTTCGTGGCGTTCTCGTAAATCGCAAATAGGTAACGTAGTAACCTTCTTCGTCCTGCGGCGAGATTCCGGAATAATTTAAGAATCCGGAAATAACTCTGCTTTGAAAAATTCCAACGGATTTCTATCAAGATAATAGACACGCTGTATAGAGAAATTTTTTATTTCACTGATAAAGTTTCCTCGAAATTGTTGCTTAAGTGAATGGTATCATGGCCGATTATCTACTAGTACTTTCTAATTTTGTATTAAATATTGATCGGTCGATTTGATCAAGTAAATGTCACGCTAATTAAATTTCCAATCGAAGAAGTCCGACTGAACATGAACAATAACATTATTCTTCGTCGTTTAATTGCGTTTCAGAAGTTTCGTGAAAAGCCCTTCATTTCTCAATAGGATATTGATTTTCGATTGAGAGAAAATCGGAAATTCGAAACTCGGTTAGTACTTACTTTTTGACATCTCGCTCGGGAATAAATTAAAAAAAAAAAAAAAAAAATGTGAAAAATAATTCATTTTGCACAAGATATGCGCCTGAAATCAGGAATAATATTTTTATTGAAATGTTCCCGTGGAACTGACCCCGCGAATCGTTATCGTAAAATGTAAGCCTGTCTCGTAACATAAAAATATGCGCAACCTAAATTCCATTTCGGGCATTTTTTTGCAACATCACTTGTTATCAAGAATTCAGAACGAACATAATGCACAAATATTCGTCCCCAAACATCGTTATGGGTCTTCTGAAAAAGATGCGGATACAATTCTACTTCGCGGAAATCACATTAAATTATATGATGTGCATAAATTCTTCGAATACCTTCAATTCTTTATTACGTCCATTCTGTTTTTAAGCTCAAAGAAAAGTCGATCTAGATTTTGTTAGATGAAAAGAAGGAGCTTAACTGACTTTTTCAGCCGTTCTCTGTGTGTGTGTGTGTGTGTGTGAACGTGCGCGCGTGCCCGATTATCAAGCAGGGCGCTATTAAACGCAGACGCAAACTTTGCCAGTTTCCGTCCACGGCGTTTAGAAAAAAGCTCCAAGTTTTTCTATCGTGAACTTTCGATCGGTTGGCGGAATAAGCGAGGTGCGACCCACACGAGTTAATGGTTCCAAATTCGTTTTCTTTTCTTTCGAGAGGTTTGCTTCTCGATGCGATCTCTTCAGGTAAATCGTCGTACAAATTGTCGTCATTAAATTGGTTGCATGTCGGGAAAAATCGTCGCAATCTCATTCGTCGAAGTCGCGAGAGATGAGCGCGAGATCCGCAAGAAACTGGCGTAATTTACACATATAATTGTTTTTTTTTTTTTTTTTTTTTTTTAATTTTTATTTAAATATTATATACGGCAATACGTGCGTGCAATACAAAAACACAGATGATACGATATGGGGGTGAGAATAATTGTCGCTATATATTTTCGCGAGCGTAACAATTTTCGCGTGACTCGTCATGAATATAAACGCGGCTTATGCGTTTTTCTTCTACCGCATTTAATTAATCCGGCTTGGCGCGGCATGCGACCGGCGTTAGTGAAGTGCTTTGAATTTTCCAAAACGGATTGTAGAACGGCGCGCTGGAATCAGTTCAGTTCGCGACAAATAAAAGCGTCTTACTTTGTGTGGTATTTGTTCTTATGCTACTGTATTACATATAAAAGTTTTACGTCGAGAGAGCAAACTATTCTACGGAGAAGATTTTTATAAAAAATTCATATTTCGACAAAATCACAATAAGAAAGTAAGCAAAAGAGTTTGCGGAAGAAACACAGAACTTGAATTTATTATAACTGCACATAATTATTAATAGCGCTTTTGTTTGTAAAAATTTTACGTCGTTAAAAAATGTACGAGCTCGTTATTACTCCAGAGAAATGGCAAGACAGTCTCCTTTTAACGTTGAGACTGTTGCAGAGTCGACGATAGGAATAGTGAAAAATGGCTGCTTTAAGATTGCGTCTCATTTCCATTTGTCCTCGATTCCACCGCATTTTACAGAGGAGAGACAACCGCGTCTTTGCGCATTACTAGCAATCACTGCGGGAATTTGAGCAACCTATTTGCCGAATCCGATTCACCGGACACGTGAATAGCGATCGGGAAACCTCGCGCGCGTTTTATAGAACACTACCGCGGATAAGAGCAGAATCCTCTCAGTACACTCTTGAAACTCAAACGCGAGTTGCCGGTTCAGTCGGGCGTTAATTATTGACACGGGCTCTCGGTATACAGAATTTCGGGCGATGACAGGCATGTCCAGTGTACGGGCTGCTCCAGAAACACAAATCTCCGCAACGACGTTGGCCGCAAACACGGTCAGAGGGCAAGAGGGGTCGGAAGCGCGATCGAAATCGCGCCGGACGGGCGAACAGAGGACGCGTACAGGATAGGGACAGACTAGATTTTCGAGGCTTGGGTCGCTGCCCAATGAGGACGCCTCAGGGTGATGCCTTAAGTGCGGATAATTCATCAAAGTCTCATGTGGCTAATGCCTTGAGACCTGTACCTTGAACGGCATTATCACGCCGAGGATAGTAATTGTCGTAAAGGAGAGAGCGCGCGGAGCTTCTTGTGAATTTTAATCTTTTATATGAATATAAAGCTTTCGCGCAGTCGTTAAATACGTGTATTTTTTTTCTACAAGTTGTACAGAAATCTCGCAAAAGTTTATTATTATTTTCGTTAAATTCTCTTTCGATATTTAAGAACTTCTTTCTAGTTGTTTATTTCTCTATTTCTTGTTTAAAAACAATGATTTTTTTGGATACAAAATTACAATGTATCGTACAAAATTGTATCATGTTTTTCTCTTTCGCGTAATTATTTATATTTCTCGTAAGAAGAAACACAAAACAGAAAATAGGTACGTTTTTCCATGGTCGGAGTTTGTGAACGCGACATCCATCTTCGTGTTTCAGCTGCTGGCGGAACAGAAGAAGTTCGACGACGAGATGCGGCGGCAGCTGAAATTACAGTCGGAGATACACGCCGATCATCTTCGAGAAGCACTTTCGGTCAAAGAGCAAGAGTTGCAAAGAACGCTGCAGCGCGCGCTTTGCGAGCAAGCCGACGCTGAGTCCATAAAGCATAAGACGCAGCTTGCTGCGGTGGTGGGAAGGTCACGTGCTCTTGTGGCAGCTCTTAAAGGTGAGTACCTATCGTCTCCTTATATCTTGTGCAAGAGATATTTCCTCGTAATATCCTACTTGAAGGCAAAGCTGAACCACAAAGCCCCGAATTCCTCTCGCTGGGAATAATACTTCAGCATATTCGATATCTAAGTTTGTTAACATAAAAAAAATTGCAAAGTCTCTTCTTCTTCAAGCCAAACGATCATCAATATTAATGAATCGATTGCTTTGGTCTACGCGATTGCCGACTAAATTCTCGAAATTCGCAGTCTTTGAGATGAACAACGTAAATAACTCGCGTAACAGTCGCGATTTGCGTTACCGTGAAATTTATCTTTATTTTTCCTATCTGTTTTGAATATATTTTTCAAAAATTTTATATAAATTAATCTCTTGTACAAATGAACGGATTAAAAGACTTAACAAGACTTGATCGCGCCAATACTTTCTACGTAACTCGCATCATATCGCGTGATAAATCTTACAGAAATCTTCATAATCCTAGCAACACGTCTTTGTCGGCCTACAATAAGTAACTGTCCAACACGTGACGTCCATTGTGCTAGTCGGTGAACAAATCATCTTTCTGAAGAAGATGTTTTTTGCTCTTGTTATTTCCGCCATTGTCACGGCGCTTAATTACACGGGCGAGCAAAAAATACATAGCCGACGCTCTATAAAGAGACTCGCGCGCGTTCGCGCGTCGAGAAAGTGTCAAGCGACATTTTGAGATGCTTGATCTTCTCCTCTTTGTTTGTCTTTTCCCCGATCTCTTTGTCCTTCCGGCGATAATGGACCTCTCGTGTCCCGATTCGGATCAGGTCAGGTCCGCCGTCGTGCCCGCAGTGCCCAACGATGCGTGATGAGTATTGTTTGACGACTTCGGCTCCCTGTCTTTTGCTGAACCGGACACGTGTAACTTATAGCCACAAATGTTTGCGAAAGAGAAAAGATCGTACGTGATTGTTCACGAAATAAAACTAATGTCTTGCGCACGTTACATCAAAAAACGGCTCTTGTCAAAGTGATTGATTGTGGACAGGAGTATCATATTTGACAGAAACGTTTAGATGCGCACAATTTAACTGTATAAGACGTAGGAAATATTCAGAAAAAAAAACAAAGTTGTAACTTTTTAAAGTTTATAACTTTACAGTTTATAACTTTTACAGTGACCGATTTGTGTAAATAGTTCACTTAACGCGTCGTTTTTGTTTTTGTTTTTTTTTTTTTTAAATAAGTTTTACGAATGTACATTACACGTGATGCACTTTACAAAAATTTTTTAAACATTTTTGGTAGACAGTCAAAATTATGTTCGTATTTGTTGAATTTCGAATATATTTACCGAAATTCTTTAACCGAATAAAAACCGCGAGTTTTCGTCTTCCCCCCCGCGCATAGTTTCATTATACCTTGTGGTAGCCTTTGTAATCCACGTGCGGGATACACAAAATTCTGAGATGTACCAGTCCGAGATATCTCGGAGCGTGTGTGTTTGTCCTTTCTGTTTTATTGGTAGCAGAGGGATCCGGAATTTAATCCGGATTAACCCTGTTCGAGTTTAACACAGCGATGGCACTTCCAGCAACTCCCTTATTGCCGTCACTCTCTCTCTCTCTCTCTCTCTCTCTCTCTCTCTCTCTCTCTCTTCCCGCTTGGTCGCTCGGTGAGAGAGATTAATTCTCGATTAACAAATCTCGTACGCGACATGCACTCGTTGCGCGACGCGCTAGCCAACCGGGCCGATAACTATCTTTAATTAGTTTCCATTCGAGTAATTTTCCGCTCGCTAAACGGATTACGAACGCGACACGTAGCGATATTTGCGTCGCGGTTGCGCCCTTTGCGCGTGCACGCGTTGCCAGCATAACATTATTGAAAATCGTTGTTCGCTCGTGAACGCCTTTTTGTTCGCGTTCAATGGCTCATGTTCGAAAAAAAAAAAAAAAAACAAAAAAAAGGCGTATGTTTATCGCGCGAACATTTATATCGATTATTGTCGCGTTTAATCTGCCGCATTTATGCATCTTCGATACATAGATATTGCTCGTTTGCAGAAAGAATCTTACGTCATCTTTCGCAAAATACGTATAGTCGAAGAGCTTTTAAAGGAAACGAAATTTCGAAATTACTTTTATTCACGAACGCTGTGCGAATATATGTCGCGTGGAAGAAATTCTACTTCGGAATTCATTGCGAGTTTCTCCGACAAATCGGTTAACTTGATCGCGAAGAGAAAGATGCGACGCGTACTTTTCGCGCAAACTGTTGAAGAGACGCTTTCATTACGCTCGCTTTCGCGCGGAGTGTTCCTCCGATAAAAACGTCTTAATTTCCCGGTGGTTTGCTGTCGTTTATATAATTATTGTCCTAATTGCGGATTGTCTCTCGAACTAGCGACACCGGATTCGGCCAACCAGAATGTTCAGAGACGCGCGTTCTCGCGAAAACCGTCCGCTCGTTAATTAACTTTGCCCAACAAGCAGACGGAAAGTGTAGGTGGAGGTTTTCCGGGTAAGGGGAGAAAGAAACGTGGAATACGGTGCTCACCAGTGTATAATATCCATTATCCGGCGAGGAGTTCTGCGTTTAATTTGGCGAATTACGTCGTTTTATACCGACGCGCTTTGCGGGACCGGCGCGGCGGTTCGCACGAGGAATTCCACCGGAAGATAATAAAATGCACGTCAGGTAGAAGCGAACGTCAGGTAGAAGCGAAAAAAAGGATGCATGTGCGATGAGAACCGTAAGTCCGTAACGTGTAAGTCCCGCGTTGTGTAAAGATGTATTAAAAATACATGTGCATTTTGTAAACAACAGACACTTGTGTAAATATATCTTTTCGTAAAAAAACAAACGCGCGGACGCTTCGCTCGCGACTGCAAGTGACAGGATCGTGCTTCATGAATAGAAATCAGCAAGCAAAATACGGCACGAAGAGAGATAAAAGAGGATAAACATACGAAAGGTGTAAAATTTTTGATTTTAACGGGATATATTCGGGATCAGAATGAAATTGCAAGAAGTTGAAGAAACGATTCTGAAACTTGTTCGCGTAAAAGTTGCGACTTTCGATCTTAGTTTGGAGAGATACCTATATGTAATAGTAACTGCGCGATCGTAACCATAAATAATCGCATAGTGACAAGCTCTGCGCCAATCCGATCTTGCGGTTCTCGCGTATGTTTTCAAAAATAAAAACTTTTACGATTTCTGCCTCGAATATAAAATGTCGATACTTTACTGCCAACACTTTTACGCGCGATGTAAATTAATGAAAGTAATTCGTAACTTTTCTCTTTAAATTAAATAAATATGAGACAGGAAAATTATTGCATTTTATCTCATTTTATTTTGTCGATATAAAATAATGTGATGACACAATTAATCTAAATAATGAGTACGAAAAATGTTTTATTAGACATATCTCAAGAGATTCTCGATCGCGAAATTGCAGGAAAAAAATAGTAATATCAGGATGGGAGCGGTAAAACGACTGCATGCGAGCGGCGGGACGAGAGAGAGAGAGATCGCGAGGTCGCGGTTTTACAAGTCCGACAAACCGGCCAACGTGTATGCGCCACATATGCCCCAATTATAACTTCCGCCATACGTCTCTCGCGGGCGCTATTAAGGGTCAGTACACAGGCCGCGATGTCGAGCGCTCGTGCGATGTCGGTCGCGCGGGAAGAGAAGTGGAAAAAAGGGCGGCTGAAAAACGCGCGGCTGCATTTTGCATTCTCGCAAGTTCGCATTTAACGTAGGCGTGTTTATATGACGCTCGATGCGACGAGCTCGCGCCTCGGAGAAGGAAGAAATAATAATTCGTTGGTCGTAATTTACGGTAATACCGCGTGCGGCAAAACAACGCGGAATTGTTTTCGCGACGATATTACGATGAGGCGCAGTTCACACCCCGTTCTAAAATATTTTTCTAAAATAACTACTACAAAAGAGATAAACAACGACGTTGAATCTGATCGCGACTGCGAAACGAAATCGACGCGCGATTCATCAAGGAGCCTGCAATTACGAGCGCGATACACCGTGCATATTCATGCAGTTAACGAGATAAATTAGAGCCACGTTCTGCACGCGACGACATCGTTTGCTTGCGTTGGTCGAATCTTTCGGGAGGAAGAATAGGAAGGGGGCGTGTTATTCCGCTTGACGTCGATGTGGTTTACCGCATCCTGCTTGACAAGCTTCCATCTCCCGCGAGAGATACAGTGAGGGATGAATCATTTCATCGAATATATTTCACCTCAATTACGTCACGTTGAATTCATCCGCGTTGCGAGTTCCGTCGGGTGAGTCGCGCGAAGGAAACTGCGTTTGACGGATTTTACGGAAGAATCCCGGCTTTCGTGCCTGAAGACGAAGGCGCGCGACTACGCCGAATTCGCATAGAAACGCGAGGAAACTTGTCAACTTGTGGTATATACTTAAAATACGTTTGCGCGAGCCATATTTCTGCGGAACTTGCGATTCGCGCGACAACGTCGTCTTCGCTTTTTCGCGATATCTTTTGCATAAAAGTTGAGCCAATGTCGCAGAAATACGACTCTAAAGAGAAACATTATCGCGTTGCTGGTAATGTGTATTTTTTTCTCTTCAGTTGAATAACTTATCTCCACAATAAGATAGATAGATAGATAGAGAGAGAGAGAGAGAGAGAGAGAGAGAGAAAACACAAGAGAAGCGCCGTGATCTCGTCTGATCAATTGGTTCGATTTAAGGCTATTGGCTAACGTCGCTCGTTACCCACGGGAGCTAAAATTTAAATCGGGGATAATAAATCTCCTAATCGCCTACGGGGATCGTTTGACAGAATTTATGACGTGTGTTTTTACCGCCGAATCGCTCGCCGATGTTCGCGTAAGAAACTGACTTCGCACATAATTTTTTCCCCGCTTATAAACTCGAGGTAAACTGGATATAAATTGTATCATAGCGCATAGAAGACCACTCGCTGTATCAGATGTTATCGAGTATGTAGGTAGCTTAGCAAATCTGCAAAAGTTTAGGATCCAATATCCGTGAGAGCGGACTTTTGTTTTACAAGGCTGTGCGCGCAAGAAAATCGGACATTTAATCGTTGCTCGCGCAGGTGCGACGTTTACGATTTCATATTTTCTCGATTGCGCGTGAATGGCGCGACGATCATGTGCGAGGGTCGGAATCTTTCTCGTAAATCAGACAGAGTACGTGTTTCTCAACGTGCCGAACGTTTTTTTCAGAATTAATAACCGGCGGAAGATGTAACCGTATAGAAACGCATAAAATTCGATTCGAGATAAGAAAAAAAGAGACGACGGTGGAGTATACCGACAGAAACATAGTATTGTATTAAAATTATATTTTAATGAATGTTTCTTAGATATTGCATGCAAATTTAATCTTAAATTAAAAAAAACACCAAAATAACGTGACTGAATTTTTTGTATTACTAGCTTAAAGGAGAAAACGTTGTAAATACTATTTCAAATATCAAATACCAATATATCGTATTTTAAATATCGAATTGTAATAAAGATTCGATTAAAAAGTTAAATAAAAAAAACCGCGGATAAACCTCCGTTGTTGTGTATAGTTTTAACGTCGTTCACATAACGGTCACGCGCGCGGTTTGATTAAACTCGTGTTAAAAGGATTAAAGGGATATAGTGTATATGTACACATAGTTTTTAGTATATATTTTTTTATACCATCCCGTATGCTTTATGCCGAGTGATTTTCGTCCCGAAAGTGGTTTCGCGAAAAATCAGGAAAAAAGAGAAAGAGAAAAAATAGGTCGTCGGACTGGTAAGTTCCCACACATCAGTCCTTTCTTCTTGCCCTTCGTTTGTGGCTGCAACGTTTAGAAACCCTCGCTCGAAAACGCTCTTCGAGAAGAAAAGCACACTCGTTTACGTGAGACTCGAAATAATATAAAACTAATATAAAGAAAAACTCGTCTGTAAGAAAATCTATTTCTACCATCTATTTCACATCACTGATAAAAGAATCGCGTTTTGAAAAAGTCATTAAAGTTACTTTTTGATTATCTTGTATCTTATTTAAAGGTAAAATAATCCGATGCTTTTTCTCTCTGATTAATGTGTTATTTTAATAAAAAATATCTTTCCTTCCCTCTTGCCTCAAAATTATACTTTGAAAAGGAAGAGCATTTATTATTTGTAAAGAGTTGTCGATATTAATTTTCAGACGCGCTTTAAGCACGAAAGAAAATACGTGCGTTCATGGTATCTGATTTACGAGAGGATTGCAATTCGCTCACGCGGTGCTCTATTTACGCGCCACCGAAAAAATATGAAATCGTAAACGTCGCGCACCTGTGCGAACGACGTGATTATTTGTTTGGTTTTAGATTTCAATTTTTTTTAAGAATACAAAAAAAACTGTCATTGTCGTTACTATTGTAAATGTTATTCGAATGTTTTACTTTAATAATTAGTTGAAAAACAGCTTAAATGTGATTCCAAATACTTAAAATAGATTTTGAAGCCAGTCTACTATCATCTGAATTACTGGCTTTAAAATCTGTTTTAAGTGTTTTACTTTAATTAATCGAAATTGAGAAGAACATTTCTCGTAGTGACTTTTAAACGTATAATAATCGTGAAAATTCTCGCGTTATGTTTTTATTCGTAGAATTTTCCGGATGTACAAAGATTTGTTTTCTCTCCGCGCGCATCACCGCCGGCCGAGATAGCGAAATGCGGCTTAACTGCGTTCTTACCTCGTCGCTCGAAAATGCAACGTGCAACTTTCCCCGATGAGCGCGCTCATCTCCTCTTTCTCCTCTATTTCGCGCCGCGTGGTTTTAACGTCAGAAGACAGAGGCAAAAAGGAAGAGCAGCCGTGTTCTCTCCCAGCTCGGTACACTCGAGGTATCTGACAGAACTCTCGCTCGTATTTTTAACGGCCCGTGGGGGTCCCCGCCAGTGTTGGCTCGTGCCACTTTGAAATTGCACGACAACAGAAAATAAAGTCCGGGAGTTCCCGTAACAAATAACGTAGCCGAATGACGATACCCGGTGTGCTTCTCTTTGCGATAAAAGAGAAAAACTCGTTAATGAAACAAGTCCCGGCCGGGTTACCGGTCAAGGTATATATGTCGATTTATCCGGAGGGGTATGTGTGTTGGTTCTTTATCGAATCGGACGGATAAACTTCGGCGAATTTTGTAGAACAAACGAGTCGCAGAAAGGACCGATACAAATTTATATAGGCCGCGCGTTAAAAGCGAGTAATTCTCTCGATTGTTCTCTAATCGGTATAATTGTTTTTGTCGATAATTTATATTGGAATTGAAAATAAAATCTCTCCTATATCTGTTGCATGCGCGCGTGACAAAACTCAGATCGGCACTTGTATACGTGAAAATAATCGGATATTATATATATTTCGAATTGTTGACTGAAAGCTCAGTAGCTAATTAGAGTATTTGTAGATTCGCGTTTTAATCGCCGCTTTATTAAGAACACATCGATAGTTGGCATTTCCGGTTGTTTAATAACGTCCAATTAGCAGTGTATTTGATTACAAACATAATATGTCATATTCCAAATAGACGTGCACGTCACACGACCTCGAGTCACAAAGGCAAATGTTATAGATTTACGCGGTAAGCTCCTTGGTTTAATGTCAACACGCGTTCCGTCTAGATGGGATATTCTCAAAATATGGGATCGGAATAAGCGGTTGAGCTGTTGCGTTTTTATTCGCCCGGGATTTTCTTTTTTTTTTTCACACACTTATAAATAATCTGGCCAGCGACGGGCAATATAGGGGCTGCCGTTGTTGTCGACAAGCGAAATCAAAACCCATCCGCAGTGCAGCAGTGCCAAATTGATCGCCCTCTATCCGAAGAGCTTGTTGTTTCGCTCTTTCGATAGCTGACGTTTATTGCATTTTTGTCAACATATCAGTGAAGCGAAAAGTGGCGTGTCCTTAAAACTTGTAGGAAAGAAAAGTAGAATAAAATATAGTGAAATGTGACACAAAAAATGTATTCCATGTACTCGCGCGCATATAAAAGTAAGGCGTTCGCAAATAAGTTTTTAACTAACGTCATAGAGTTTTAATTAACGACGATTAATTTTATTTCTCTCAGGAAAAACTCAGAATTGCAATCAGGACACAAGCAGTATCCGTGCTTGTCAAATTTGATTTGCTTACGATAAGTAACGAATCAAAACGTATTTTTTATTCGTGTATTTTGTTTTTATTGTAAAAATGAGGATCGCAACACAAAGTGTTTCCGATATCTGTTTGTCAGGTTTGTCAGGTTTCTCTTGATTTGTTTGCGAGAGAACACGTAAATCGTAACGTTTAACGTTGCCTCCCATCACAGTCCCAGCGTTGTACACACGCTGTGTCAAGGTGTAAACGTATGTACGTATGGACGCGACGTTTGATTTTGTGACGTTGACGTAACACGCGCTATGCGGCGCCAACAGCTCGTCGAATCGTGTTTTGCAATAAACATCCATGTGTGTATATCCGTTTCCGACTTGATTGAAATAAGTGTCCTCTGATTGATACATTGTCAGCGGCCTGGACTGGTTAATTGTCTATAACGTCATATTTTGTAATTTTATAAAACACGTCCTGTGTCTGCACAAAATTCTATATGTAATAGCAAAAACGTCTTCTATCAAAATTTCCCGTAACATTTTTTTCGCGAAATTTCTGCTGAATTTTTTTAACCTCCCAAGTTTTATACGTAAGTGTTCTTTTGCGCGACATACAATTGAACTTAAAATGGAAGATCTAATGGAGTATAAACTCCCATCAAATTAAGCGAATAGAAACAGTGAATGCATTTTAAGGCCAATGTAAAAAAGACTCCGTCAATCGACAACTCTCTTCCGCGAGATAGATTTAGTAATATTGTTTATTGTCGGGAGCGGTCCACTGTGCTCGGCTCTTTAACCGCGACTAATTCACGAAGCTGGACAATAAACCGTCGCGACGCAGACGAATCGCATTTGCAGCGACGATTAATTATCCTTTCGTGCCGCTGCGCGAATTTTCCTACCGGCTAGAACTTTCCATTACGCGTCTGATCCCTATAGATTTTCTTTCTTTTTTTTTCTCATGCAGCTCGAACGAAAAGCAATCAATTATCGGACGACGGAATTTTCGCGTTTCCGCATCACAACGTCTGTATTCCATTTCAATTTATTCTCTTCGCCGCGCCGTATGTGATATTCCCTTTGAAGCATATGTTTTTATATATCCTAGTTTTGGCTAACCGCATTTTAAGACTATTTTTATCGCTAGATACTTTATTATATAAAATTGAAGTAACATGGCAATTGGATTTTCTCTCTCTCTCTCTCTCTGTCTTTCTCACTCACTCAAAAGTAATTAAAATGTATAGTACACCACTCGGCGCAAGAATGTAAATTCATATTTTATATATCTCGTTCGAATAAATTAAGTTTGCATGTAAAATTGCACGCGAACGAGAGAAAAAAGTGAAAAGTTCACAGAGTTGCAGCACACGAAAGTGATACGAAACGGTTGCGCTATATCTACGAACTTAATGGAGAAATGAGAGAGAGAAATTATTTGCAGGTAAGCTAAATAGGCCGTTTGCTTTTCCACGTTGTGACCGCAACGCTGCGGCTTGGAAATTTAATTTCGGCGGAGAGTTTGTGCGGACGCTTGCACCCTTTCAGATATGTTTTATCGCTTTTATCTTTTGGTAGCCGAGTTTGCATTCTGGAGGCAGCAATTTGACGCGTCTTACGACTAAAAAAAAGAGAAACAAAATCAATTAAAATAATTTGCTTTCAACTAAATAGAATTTTGACATGTGTAGACGCTGTTTTTATTGTTTGTTGATCGTATGTGTTAACGAACGTAAAAATAATCGGGTTAAAATTTTGTCGGAGAGTTGCTGCGATCTTATTTTGCGATTACAGCACGTATTACCGCTGATTCGCTAGAGGTTTGCGCATTTCCGCAGGAGAAAGTTTGTCGCGTTTTACACGGTGTGCAGCCAGTGAACCATCGCGAAGGGGGAACCGCGTCATGACGCAATGTGCGTTAGCGATGGTAGAGAAAATCGTTTGGTGTGTGTCGACGTGGTAGCACGAGGATAGTGCAATCCACCCTTTTGTCGTGCGACGACCGCATCGTTACGCTCGTCAATGCGAGAGCGTTCGAAAAACAAGGTCATAGAAAGGGCGAAGAGCAGCAAAGAGAGAGACAACTCGAGAGAATATGGGTTAGAGTGGAAAGGGGATGAAAAAGGAAGAGAAAACAGGACAGGCCTATGTGACGACGAGAGCAAAGCACCGTAGTGGTTCTCGAAATTCGCTCAGCTCTCGAAGCGTAAAATGTCACGTGGCTTGACGCTGCTTAATCCGTTGAACTGATGTAACCAATGTTTCGGCCGATTTCATGAACGATGAATCGAAAACGACAAGAAGCGAGGGGAATGAAAGAAGAAGAGAGAAACGAACGCACCGCTTTCAAAATTCGCTTGAATGAATCGATAAGTACTGTCCGGTCGCAAATTCTCGCGACAATAATGCGAGCGTTCGAGCTTTCTCCTTATCGATTAGTCGAAATTTAAACCCTTGAAAGAACAAGAAAGAGGAGAGAGAGAGAGAGAGAGAGAGAGAGAGAGAGAGAGAGAAAGAGAGAGGCAGCGGCAGAGTGTGACCTGGCACGATGCCATTGGATAACGTAGAGAATTTTTTGCGATGAACAGCGGCAAGCGTGTAAATGATTATTGGATTGAAAGTTGGAAAAATATGTGTGACAGGGAGCGCGAAACATTCGTTGAAAAAGCATAAAGATATTTAAGAGAAAAAACGCGTTTTAAATTTATGTTATTTTATTACAATAATACAATATATCGAAGTTTGCTCACATTTTAATTTTATCTGTTCTGCACTTTTCATATATATATATATATATATATATTTATAACAAAAAATACTTATTTTACATTGAGTTTTTAGCAACACAAAAGAAGGCCTATCGGAATACAAGAATTGATGTGTATCCGAGTCTGGTAACAAACAAATCGTTTATTGAAATTTTTCTATCGACACCAATATTTGTAGAATTGAAATTTAGAACACGCGTCGATAATCGAATTGGATTCAGTTAGGTTTGCTCTCTCTTGGTGTAGCGACAATTTTTTCAACGAAGAGCCTGAGGCGATATTGAAAAAGACATGTTTCTAAACTAATTACAAGCTTTTAGTTCGCCGTTGATCTAGTTACGTGCACTCTTCGCGCTGTATGACGAGAAAAAAATTCCTGTGTAACAATTACTTTCTTCGCGACATACAACCGCTCCGGGTGGAAATAATAAATTCCGTCGCGTAACGGGCTGTGAAACTTGATTCATTCGAGTAACGTTGGAGGACCGAGCCATGCGCTTGAATAAATCAGTAATTATCCGGAATAATTGGACGCGTTTGGAAGTTGGATAATTCTCGTGGATATACGACGGATTTAACGGAAACTTTCCGCGGAGAGACATCCGGTTCGGAACCGCGGTTTCGCCCACGTAATAACGCGATTTCGTCCGTAAAGAGGACGAGAAATCATCATCGGGACAGAGAAGATCCTACTTGAAGCACAGTTCAAAACCCTTCGACCTTTTTCGTTTTTCCGCGTCGATGCTCACGACCAGCTCGAGCGTGAAGAAAGCAGCCGTGGAAAGTCCATCGCGGAGAGAGGAAGAGAGACGAGGAGTAGAGGGTGCATAAACGGAGGAAAAATCGCATAAAAGGATGGAAGATGGGAAACAAATCAGCCGTTATTTTGATACTTAGAGTTGTCGATCAAAAGTCCACGCGTTATCCTGCCGTGGTTTAATCTAAAATTCAATGCCGTGCGATTTAATGAAAACTGTGTGTTGTACAGTGAGAAATGGCTGGTGTATCAAATATTTTTTTAAATATTTGGCTTTACACCATTAAACGTTTTTTTTTTTTTTTTAGGCACATTGTTTTATAGAGTTGACGGAGATCGATTGTTCATGTGACGCGGTGAATATTGCGAGTTATATGGAGTCTGGCACCTAAATTAGAACTATATATTACATTAAAACTTTCCCACATTTATCTTCGAGGATAATAAGCGGTCCGGAACATTCGACAGTTGAACCGTTCATTTTTCTCGTCAGTCATATAAATTCTGACAGACGGTGCAAAAATAGAATAGCAAACGATCTGGCTCACACTATGCGCCACAATGTTGCTGCATTATTGTGGGATCCGACGGGTATTGGTAATAAAACTGAACATCAGTCGCGCGACCGACAAAATATAAAACCGCGAACTTAATAACCGCGCAGATGTTTCCGAATAATTGATTTTTACGACGAGCGACGGATATACTTAGACGTTATATATCGCGCGGAATTTTCTTCGTATAGTCTAGACTCGTCGTCGTGAGTAACGTTGATGTGATTATTGTTCGATTTTTCATATGACGAATGAGGAAAATTTACATATAAGAGATCCCGAATCGAATCTTATTGCTCTCGATTTAAAGTCTAATTGCAAGTTTTTTTTTCACAAAGTAGATATCGCGTGATGTAGTGAATCCTTAAATAGTGTTGCTCGCGCACAGGATAGAAGAATATATCTTGACCCGGAATGTATCGGCAATAAAATGGCGAGGCGAAGCGGGCAATAAAAGTCGAAGTAACAATTGGTTGCACGAATACGGTTGAGGCGGTTTGTTACGGCAGTTTATGCGGTGGAGTTTGCAAAACCGTTTGCTTATACGGCGAAATTGATAATACGGTCTACTACCTTCCGGTTTTTCCAGGGCACGATAAAACGCGTGCGGGCCCGCTTCTCCGTACACACGCCAAGGATTAATTTAATTGCGATAGAGAGAATGGGGACGGGAGAAGTTCCCGCGAGACCCGTCCGAATTATCGCGAGAAATGATATTGCCGCGATTATTATACGATTCGGTTATATTCGAATCCGCGAGCGGGCCGGTATAATTTAAGGCAGGAGATTAACCAGGGGCGGTCTGCTGACTAAGCCCCTTCGCGAAAGTCTTTTTTTTTCCTGCTCAGTTGAGCATATTACGAAGAATATTTTGTGAAAGCATGATAATGTTATTTGGGTGACGAAAGTGCGCCTCGTAATTCAACGGAGCGATAAAATTGCGGACTCGGTGAACGGGGATTGGGGGAAAAGGACGGGGAGTGAGTGTATAACTCTCTGTAGCCGAGGGAGATTAATTACGCGCGCGCATGTCCTCGCAACATTTATGCTTTCAAAGCCATTGTCGTTATAAAGAATGACATTGCACTTATTACGGACTGTAATTTCCTTTCGTGTTCTCGAAAGTGCGAACATAAATTAATTGTAATTGCTCGCGTAATTCCGTCTACGTGGTTATGATGAATTTCGCGATTACGTCGGCTCTACGTCGGAGGAAAAACTGTGTCACACAGATCTGGGCGTGCGAGCGCACGCGCACGAAAGTCTAGAATTAAACTCGTATCAAGCAAATGACGATAATCGCTTCGTCTAAGTCAGAGTTAAATGACTGAGATCTCGTAGCAGTCGTTTGGTTTGAATGGAAATGCGGATTGCCGCCGACACGAAAACGAAGGAAAGGAAAACAGGCTTCCGTCGCGGATACCCACACAGGAGAAAATCTCTAACCCGGCGCGAAGTAATTTTCTCGAGACAAGATCACTCTGTAAACCCTCTATCCGGATTGATACGCGTAATAAATCACGAGTTGGAAGCTCGGGGAGATCTGGACGGGTCCTCGTTCCTCTTCCACGTTACCGGCGTTAACGGCCGTACCGCCAAATCTCTTTCTACTCTCCGGCCGCTTTACAGTCCATCAATTGCGGATTCCGTCGCGGTCGTCGGAACGACCGACAGGTGGACACTCGTCGTGTCGCGCAATTAAATTGTGATTATCTCTGACGATCACATTTGTCGAACGATTATTCACAGTCCCGTCGATGAAGTAAATATAAATACGGAAACCGAAACAGAGACAAGCGCGATTGCGTTTCGATCCGCTCGCTGTCCACTTGATCCGCTTTGCGCAGTGTGCATAGTGTTTATTTGTATAATATTTCCATCCACACGTGATCCGCACGCAAATATTTGCGATGATGTAACGGTGTTCTTTGCGTACTGTTAATTCCATCATGTATATCGATGCCGAAGTTTATTTTTCTTCGTCGTTGCCAATTATTTTGTAAATTTAGGCCGACTGCGCGCTTATTGCATTTTATCACGCGACGCAAAATATGAATAAATTTTACACGAGTATCGTACCGGCATAATAATAATATAATATAATATTTCAATTTTTAATGTTTCGATAAATAATTGTCGCTTATACACGTCAAATTTTTATTTTTCAATGAAAGAGAATAGCGTGCGTTCTGTGCGCAGGTTTTCGGAAATGCGCTCTCGCACAGCTCGACAAGTTTTCATAATTCACATACATACTGATGCAACGAGATTTTTGCCGTGGCGAGCGTTGTTATCGAAAAATTTGTCCGCGTCACGAAAATGCGCGAAATGTTTGTCACAGTGTGCTGTAACACGACGGCGATACCTCCGAGAATTCTCCGAATCGTCGAGAAACCTCCGGGTACGTCGACGCAAATTGAATTAGACGAGCAAATTTTACGAATCGATTTCTCTTGACAATTGCGGTTTCCCCCTTTTTTTTCGGCGATTTTGCGGCACGAAACGGTGAGATGAAATTCAACGCCGACACGATTAATAGCGACGGTGCGCGCACATTAAGCTTCTATTCATACATTCTTTATATTATCATTAATGACGATATACAAATCAGATAATTCATTAGAGTCTATTTAATCCGGGTGATACTTTTGCAAAATGAAGCTTCAGAACCATGTAATAACTTTTGAATATAAATCTTAATGTAACTATCTCTCTTTCGCGCGATAATTTATGATCGTAAAAATGCAAAATTATGCAAATTCGAAAAAATGAGTGCATTTTTTTAATTCTATGAACACCGTATTAGCTCTTCTTTTTGACTATTAACAGACCTAAATTTAAATTTTTAGTCAGCAAGGAAAACTTCCGTTCTTCGGGAGTTTTCTTCTGGGAGTCGATTATGAGAGAAACTTCCCTCGGCACAACGTTTTTAAGCGAGACAAAAAATTTATTTTTGTTTCAGCTCGCATAGAAGAGGAGAAGGGTGCGTCGAACGTGCAGATCCTTTGGTCGGCCTGTCAAGCCTTGGCCAGAGCGGTAAAAGTCGCACCGCCGGGAGCACCGAAGGATCAGATACTTCGACCGTTAGCGCCCGAGATCAGAGCTGTCTGCAAAGCAGCGCGTAAGTATTTTGATTGAGTTTGATAATGATGTAATTACGTAGCAAGTTTCTATACGAGAGATATCGCATTTTACGGTAAACTCTCGGAGTCAACAGAACTTTTCCGTTCGACTCCGGAACTTTTAAAGGTCGGATAAACACTCGATTTTCGAATGACACGACAATCTTTATCGCACTTATATATAAATCTCTCTCAAATTCTTATTTTATATCTCTTTAGTTCACTATTATTATCTATATCTCTATTTTCTACAAATCGTTTCTACCGTTATTCTGTATTTTCATTTTCTATGTAAACGTTTGTAACGCGCGCGCAACACGGTATTATTAAATTTCTCGCTTAAGCGACGATGTATATTTCAAATATTTTAATATGTGCATTGTAATTACGTTAATTCGTTACTTATACGCGCGAATGAACAGGACTCGCTTTCCAAACAAAGAAATAACACGACGTGTTCTTAAAGTAATTTCGTACGGCAGGCTGCAGCGCCTCTCGCGTTTGATACAAAATATGGCAGAAATAACTTTTGAAGCACTTAGTTTACAAAACTTAAAGCAGAGTGTGCTATATACCGTAGACTTTACGGTCTGTAGCTGCCGGAGTCGCTCGCGCCTCAGTTCCGCACTGCAGTCACTCGTAATTATTATTAGCTGCTTTTGTACACATCGTTATTATATGTTTTTCACGAGTAAGCTAGTTAATTTAACACCGAGAGGCTGAAACTTAATTAAATCTACAATATTTCCCATGTTTTACGGGAATTACTAGTTTCCTGAATCGGTAAATATGCGCGCACGTACATACTTACCTATTTGCATGCGCGAAACACAGCCGGTATTTAGACAAATAATGGTTAGATGCACGTTCTCCGAGTACAACTACTTTTTTTCACGCTTAACCGAGTTTAAAGGTACTGTGTGTTGGTACAGAGTTTCTTTCTCTTAGAATTACTTCGGGATCACATTTTAGTGTGGGTCGTTTTCGAAGAAAAAACAAAAGTTTCCACGGACATGTGTTTTCTTTTTTCGAACGACTTTTTTTATTTCTTCGTTTCTGATGACCAATTTAAAACACAACAACGCGAATATCTCGCGATGTCAATTTTTTCGGCTAGTTGTACGCGCGTCTTTCGCGAGCCGCGCGTGTATAGTTGAATTAAAATCGCAGCTGGAGTTGACGAAAAGAAGATGAATGAAGAGAAGAAAAGAGAGAGGGAAGGGAGTGGAAAAGAGAATATTATTTCTAGCTTTTTTCCGTTGGAAAACGATTATCGCACGCGCTTTAATCGCTCGGCTCGCCGCAGTCGGCAATTCGTATGCGGAAACTCACTTTCGTGAGTATAAAAGACTGGAACAATAGAGAAACGTGACGACGAGGTCTTGCTCGAATCGAGTGCGTGTATGTGGGCCAACCAGAATCGGAGTGGATAGAAGAGCACGGCGGAAGAGAGTTCGGTCCAAGATTTACGACTTAATCGGAAGCTAACGTTCATAAAGGCCGCCGGGCCTTTCATTTCACCGAGCCTGTGGTCGGTCTGATGGAGCGCCACGTTCGTGTTCATTAATTATGCCGCGAACATTCGCGCTTAATTGCGCTAAGTGTCTATAAATTTTTTGTCGAGCGCTTTTCAAGCCTTTCGCCGTTTTTAGCCATCGTCGAGGAATCGACTCTCAATTTTTCTGCTGAAATTCGCAGTTGCGCAACAATTGCGCGATCTGGCGAGATTTAATTATCTAATAGTAATACGAATTTGCGTAATCTCGCTGTTAATATTAAGCCACATAATTGTTTTGAAATTTAATCTCATCGAATATTTAATTTTTATTTTTATTTATTTATTTAGCACGTGTAAGCTATTTACGTGATCGGATAATGAGATCTCGCTTATCTGCGTTTAATGATGGATAAGTGCTTAAAAGCACTTGATGTATTAATAAACGAGCGAATATCCAATGCGTTAAAAACGGCCTTCATCGTGATAAGCTTATTATACGTTATCGGTCGAATAACCGAACGCAAACCGCATTCTAAAGTGCGGTAAATACATATTCGCAACGAATTGTATTCATTCAATGTGGGAAAGACAGAATCTGATTTGTTGTAGGCACAATGGCCACAAAGTAAATTTAACTATAACGGAAATTTGATTATTGCAAAAATAATACTGCACGCTGATTAATTTTGCTCGCTGGAATTACCCTGAATAAGCGAGTCGAGAATCGGTAATTAATATTTGAATTAAACAAACGAAAGAGCAAAGAGACGAGAACGAATATTGTGTGTCTGCGCGTTTGTTTATTCAGTTTTCCATTTCTTTTCTTTTTCAGCGAAAGAAGATCCTCTGGTACATGCCGCTCTCCAGAGCATTCCTGGGGAGGCAGCCAAAAGAGGAGTGCTACCGGAGGACGTTCTCCGCGCGAGGTTCCTCAAGGTGATTTTGTATTCCGCAAAGTTGCTCTCACATATTCACTTATTTCACTTATCTTCCCAGACGCGTAAAATTGCCATCTACAACATTTTTCTACACAGCGTGTCGTGATTCAATAATAAACGAAATGCAATCCCCGTGCTACATAGTTTCGAACAAAATGCAAAATAATTTTTACTTTTGAAAAAAAATTATTAATATTATAGTCGTGTGTTTATATTCAAAATAGTTTTACACGTGAAACGTAGGTAACTGTGTGTAATAACACGGAAAGTTCTTGCACAGAGATAATCAATTACAATTTCTGGCAAGTTCGTTCTTATTACGTGTTCCTAGGTAGAGGGTGTGGCGAGAAGATTAGCCATGGTGCCTGAGGAGGGTGCAGCTCTGCCTGTATATCTCCTTAGCTATCTTCAAAATTTCCTCATCATCAAAACGGCCCATCCCATTCCGAAGTGCGAACTCGAAGACGAGCCAATCGACGTTGATTCGCTGAATACGTATGACATATTGCAACGTGCCAGGTAATAATCTTTCGCAAATTGGTACAAACTCGATGTGTGCAACGCGTGTGCGTGACGGCTAATTTTCACAAGTTTGCATTTATCGTGCGCAAAATTCGAGCAAATATTTACGAGAGAAATTCTCAAGAGACATTCTCGAAATAATGTTTGATTTACATAAAAGCCAATTGAAATTCTTTTGTAAATATTTGTCTGCAAAATATTATTAATAGCGCGTATCTTTGTGTGAATTTCGTCGATAAAGCGTCGAAGTTTTTGAGCGATGAAACACGAATGAGAAAGATAGAAGAAGGTTATAAATAATGACAGCACAAAATCGGCTGATGCCTCAGAATTTATCACGTCCACCGATTAAATGCACTCGTAATTCGAACGCGCAATTTTCGCATCACGCAAGACTTTTTCTGTCTCTCTTTCAATGCTCTCGGTGACCCTATAAATTGTGTCCGTACGAGACCCTAAGGACCAGCGAAAGAACGCAATATATCCAGCCGACCATCAACGGGGCGGAAAAGACGAAAACATCTGCCGTAATATCCGCCACGTACACTTTGACAAAGAACACCGCCATTTACTACTCGTCAGGTTATTCCTGGCGAAATCCGGTGGCGAGCCATTTCACCGACTTATCCCTTAGTTTTTCTCGTGTCAGCAGACTCCTTCGGTTTCCGGGCTCTTGTCGCCGATATTTCCGGTTTATATCGTCGAAAAGCACCAAATAAAGCACGCACGTGCGAGACGTGCGTATACCTTGAAAAACATCTATTCAGAGTGAAACACGCGTACTTTGAAATATTACAATATCACAGCCGTGTGTGTGTGTGTGTAGTTCTTTATATTTTACAACGTTGAAATATTTATATAAAAAACATTTATGTAGAAAACGTTTGCGGTTGACTTTCACGAGAGAATCCGATTATTAAAAGTTTCATGCTGGTAATAGAATATTTCGCGCGACTGAGAAAACAGTTTCGGCACGCGCGGTTTTACGGGAGGGGATCTCACGTTTAAAAATCTGTGAAAACGACGGCATGTGTTTTCGTTCGCACGAAAAATTCATGCTCGATCTCGCTTGAGCCGTGCGGCGCGCGAAGCCGAACAGCCATGCTGTTCGCGGTGTACAACATTCCGTTCGTATATACACACAAGACATAAAAAAAAAAAAACGGTTTGTGATGCGAGGAAGTTAGGAATCGGATATCGACACTAGGGAGAGTCTCTGGTCAGTATCACCCGCGGCTTCGCCTGAAAGATAGTTTTACATACTTAAAAGCGCTTTTCGCGCGCGCACGCTTCTTTTCGCACGTCTGGTGCTGTTTCACCGCGAGCGGTTTGCGCGCGAAATATCGAGTGTCGGCGCCGCGCGCCACTCGAAGGTGAGGGGGTTAAAATAAAGCCCGATATTCCCGGCACGTAGTTACGTCTTCCTCCGTTCGCCGTTTCTTAGCTGTGGTTCTCTTTATATGTGGCCAACGTCTACAAATTAAAAATATATTATTCAGTGTAGCTCTTGCGCGCATGGATTGCAAAAAACAAAAGCAGAGAGAGAGAGAGAGAGAGAGAAAGGAGAGAAAGCAGTCGCGCAAAATGTCAAAGTTTATTATCGACGCGTAAACACAATTTCGCGAAACCCGTGCAAAACAGTCGTAGTTAATTTTTTTTTTTTTTTTTTTTTTTTTTTTTTTTTTTTTTTTTTTTTTTTTTTTTTTTTTTTTTTTATAGATAACATTGTTACGCAATTGTGTATAATTGCGTACTTGGTGCTTGCACTTGGCGCTTTTTTCATCAGAAACTGTCATTGCGTGATACAATTACTCAAGTTATTCTTTTCTCGCCCGCTCTAGAAAAGCACGAGCGGTACACTGATGAATACTTTAATTATTCTGTTGGAATATATGCTTCGTTTGCCGCCGCCGACGCGAATTCCCAACGTGCAAAACAAACCGATACCGCGACCGACATTACCAATGATATTCTACGTGAATAAAAAATAACGCGACGCTGATGCGGACAGCATATTTTATTAGCTTACATACCTAGGCCTATATAAAATGACTCGAAATAAGTTATCGCCGCTCTCATTGCTCGCACCGTGAAACCTTTAGAATGTACGTACACACGTGTAGACACGGCGGCGTGACACGTTCACTCGCCGCGCCGGTGAAACGAACACATGCATGAACTCCAAGCGGACGTGAGTCTTCTGAATTTTTAATTCCGAGGCGCACTGCGGTATGCACACACTCTTTCAGCACACGCTCGCAGAGCGAAATTCTCGAGTTCTCGTGGATGCGCTATCGCGTACAGTCGATATATCACGAGGATACACCGTAAAAGATTTTTCGAGTTTAAAAGGGAACGCCATTGTCTTCGCTGATTACAAATGAATACTTAATTGTCGAATAAATGCACTCTAGAATTTAATCCCTTTCGCATTTTGCACTTCGGTTAATCGAGAACGACATAAATGTAAGTCAAATAGAGAATGTAATTATTTAAGTAAATTCTTTTCTAATTACGCGACGCGAGTACATCTTTAATTGCGATTGTATAATTTACATTCCAACAATAATTTGTGCATTTAGCCGCTTACAATCGTGTTCGATTGTAGAGTTTTGTTGTAGAGTTTTATTGTGTTCTTATTCTTAATTTAATTTCAAAAATGACAAAATTGCATAATAGGTATTAGAAAGACGGAAAGGAAGTTCTTTCTTCTTTTTTCCGCTTTGAACTCTGTCAAACTTTGCTCCTCGAACTTTACTTTATCATGCTCGACAAATGCGATACCTACTTCCGTTACCATCGTCTGCCAAGTCAGACGTGCAAATTCATCTTTATTGTGAATCAGTATCGAATAGCGAGTTGGCCTAGAACGTTTGTGCTTTAAGGATGAAGAGACTTCTATTTTGTCGTGGAACCTCGAGTTCCTCAATGCGTTATTTTATATTAGCGGTATATATTCAATAAGAGAGAACTTTTCTTTTCATAACATTCGAGAAACTTCACGTGGAATTCAAGTTTCGGAAACTCTTTGGCTAATAATACCGTCCACTTCGGGTAGCCGCAGAAATCGATTCTCTTTCGTAAGTCGACAAATTAGGACAAAGTTATGAATTCTTGAATTTATATTAGCAAAACAACCTCAGCACAATCAAATGATGTATATAAATAGAAATTTAGAATTCTCATATTGCTTGTTTTCGAAAATACCGGTAATCATGCTGCCTTTAAGTTTAAAGATAGCACAATAATACGAAAAACTGACTAGAAACTGATTAGAAAAAATAATCGATCGATGTTAAGTAAAAAAAAAACCTACTAGTGTGATGTGTAGTAGAAACACGTTTCCTACATTGAGAAAAAGACGAAAGATTGTCTTAATGGATTTTAAGGATCTCTTGCGGATTGAAGGTTAAGCGTGGAAGTTTCCGGCAAGCGATATCAGCGAATATGAAATCCAAAAGCAACAAGAAACTTGCACGTCCGTGCCGCGAATTAGGCCACGTGGACCACATAGTAACAGAGTTCAAGACTGGATAAACGTTTTACATGTTCCATTTAACGTAACCATAGCGCAAGATTCGTCGTAACGAAAAGGCAGACGTTACATTTTCCGACGGACGTATTGTTGTCCGTGGTTCGTTTGATTCTCGTATTTTCTTTGAAAGCATCGAGCACTTGTTAGCAGACAATTAAAGATTGATCTCAAATCAGCATTTTCGCAATATAATTTATGTTTTAATTGTAATATTTCAAGAATATAATTAATGCGTTTTAGTGATAGAGTTAATCGTATTGTTCATTTTTTTTTTTTTTTTTTTTTTTTTTTAACATAATTATAATCTATTTGTAAACGAGAAAAGATACGAAAGAGTTGTATACAGTTTATGAATATTAAATACAACGTAACAACTTATTCAAGTAAAGGATAGTTTTTAATTGCGTCGCTAGCGGTCAGTTAAAAATTCGCTCGCGTCACTTCAGAAAGTGATACCGATATCGTGTTTTTTTTTCGCAGTTTGCCTGTAAACCGTGCTAGAACATTAATCTCATTATCGTATCGGAGTGATTCGGTGTATATTATCGTATCGTATCGTCAAGTTTTTATCCTACGTTATTCTGCGCGCGTTATTCTCTTCCTCCCTTGAAGAGTTTTCGTGTTTCCGCGCCGGGAGAAAGACGACATCCACGCCAGATATCGCTAACTTAATCCTAAGCTGGTGAATAAACGGAAAATACACAAGGGCGACGAGAAGTAAACGAGGGAAGGGTTTATGAACCTAAAAGGCAACCTTTGCCTTTCTCTTTTGTAAACACCGTAAACACTTTTGAGCGCCGCCTGATGCTATACTGGCTAAATTTTAAAAGATCATGTAGGCGTCAATTTATATAAATATCTCGCAAATCGATATATTTCGCAAATCGATATTTCTGCTATAATTGTCTTACATCTGTTGTTTTCGAGATGTGTCGGTCTCCGATGCTCTTTTCGTGTAAAATAAAATTTTCACGCACAGATGATTATCTGTAAGTCTATGTAAATATTTTTTAATTTTTTATTAGTGTTTTAAATATATTTTATTTATTTATTATTACTTAAATATATTTTTAGCTATGAGTAACTTAATGAATATCTATATCGGGTCTCGAGTATCCAGCCACCGCCAATGAAAAAATATAACAAATGTAAAAAATATAACAATCTTGATAAAATATTAATATTATAAAAAAATAAATATTATCAACATTTGTCTCTCCGAACGAACGAACGAACGAACGAACAACCGCGCGGGAGATGAGAAAGGAAACGGGAATCCAGTTTGGGAGGCGCTTATCCGGGATGTGAGTTTTTAACGAACCGTAGTCTACGTAGATCGGCGCTTCCTTTTGGAAGGTTGCATCTGATAGCGCAGTTTCCGGCTGTACCGGATGTCGCCAACTATTCCACCGTGAGTGCCTCGCCTTTTGCCAAACTACCGCGGTTCGCGCGGACTCTCCGGTATTTCTCCGCAAGAGCAGAGAGAAAAGCGGAGGAGGAGAAGGAGAAGAGAGGAAGGTATGTTCTTGTCTATGTTTCGAAACTCGGAGATGAAGTGGCCAACGGCAGCCAGTTGTGCACTCGTGAATAACCATAGAGGAATCGGCCAACAAATCTTCCACGTTGATTGCTTCCCGCAAATTGCAAACCGCGAACGGGTCGCGTTGTTTGCCAGGCATTCGATTATATAGTGAAATTAACAAATCAATATAAATTTACTGAGAGATCAAATCCCATTATCGCACAGAGTACGTGAAACTGCGATCAATATCTGAGAATGCGAAAAGAAGTTGTTTGTGTGCCGTGGCTTCGAACAGTTGATCGGTTTGTTTCAGATACTGGTTGGACCGTGGCGACTTCAAAATGACCCTGAGATATATGAATCTGCTCAAGGGTGCGTCCAGGAGCATCGCCAACGACTGGATGAAGGAGGTCAGAATTCTGCTGGAGACGCAGCAGGCGATCGACATCCTGCTGGCGTATGCAGGCGCGGCCGGTCTCATGTATCTCGGCGCTGGAGACTCGCCCAAGGTCAGTGTACTGATAATATAACCTTATGCAAGCGAACGCGATTAGATACGACGGGAAGTGCTTCCGGCAATTAATAACAACACGGATCTCTTAGTCGAAACAACGATAACTCACGTTTCCATAATGATAAACTAAGTAATCTTGATAGCAGAGTCACAACATGAATAATATCAACTATTATCATATTATTGTTATTGTTTATATTTTTGATCAGATCGTCGATCTGCATGATGAAGCAAGTTGACTCTCACCGATACTTGGATATACATAAGAAAGTTTTATTGTGACTTGAAGCAGATTTCTACAAAGAGAACTTCTTTTTATGTTTCCCTTTCGATTTTGTTTAAATTGTTCCAGCAGAAGTAAACACACAAGACTGTCCCGAAACACGAGACGGAGGCATCTATAGAAGAACGGGGCGGGGGTGACAGAGGGAAACAGGGAGAGACACGGAACGAAAAGTCGAGCGATATAATGGTGAAGGGAAAAGGAAGAACACAGAGAAATCGCTGCCAGCCTTGTATAGTGAAGAATGTCTTTTCTAGCAATTAAATAATAGGTATATTGTCGCCGAGAGAAGCGAATGTGTAAAACAGAGTAATGCGCTTTTCTTTGCGCTTTTCCTTGAATAAACTCACTCGAAAATGATCTTTTGCACGGAAATATACCCTCGCGCGCGTAATATCGCTGTCAGCAAGTTCTCGATAAGAGGACGCGACTATGTCGTAGATGATGAGGTTACGTATGTATTTTGTACATCTCGAATTTCGAGTTTGCCGTTGAACGGAACAGTGACAATAAATATGAAATAATTCACATATTTAAAAGATATAAATATATAAATATATTATCGGAAAGAGAGAGAGAGAGAGAGAGTATATAATATTATACTAAAATTATTTTAATATATTTTATCGAAATAAAAATTTTGTTTCATAATACGATATATTTCCGCTTCATTTTTTTGTGATTATCTATATTGTTTCTTGTAAAGCAAAGAGTTTAAAATTTAATATTTTGTCGAAACAATTATGCGCGAAACTCGACATAAGTCGAATCAATTAATTTTAGCTGCCACTATTCCGTCCAACGAGCTTAAATCACGACGGATTAGGAAGTCAGCGAGATCGCAAATATCGAGATGTAAATGTAAATGTTGGGGATATAATCGCGTTTAAAAGACGGCGACGGTGTAAAAAGCGTTTATTGCAGTGCGAAAGTATATAAATATACGTACGTGATATTTAAATATAAATATCACGTTAAATTATTCCACGAACACTTGCGACACGTTATCGATCACATAATCGTATCCTGTTTCCAATCGCGCGTGTCGCAATCCCGTACCATTTTTTTTGTGTTTTTGCAGCTTCAGTAATCATTTCGCGCGCGTGTCCGTACTCTGCGAATTCTCCTTGTCTCCTATGATCCCTCCTATGAGTGAGAGAATCAAAGTACCTTTTATTTTCGGATATCACTTCTCCGCGCACTCAACTCCCGATCTCGCGAACTCCACACCGATCGTCGCGTGCCATTTACCTCGTCTTTCGCCTGTCAGTCGAAATCTTCGCGATCTCGACGAGGACGGTTAAACGTGCTAGAAATCATTGTAAAAATTGGAAATAAAAAAGATGTTGATTGACCAGGAAGAACTTCCTTTGATCATCTTGGATTGTGTAATTCAATGTTTTTTTTTTATCCGTTTTCGTTCCCAGCTCGTCGTTACGTCGCGACTTTGAAGAAAGAAGACTTGCACAAGACCTCGCGAAAGACAATACAAAAGAACTATTTTATTCTTTGAATTTTTGTTTTACAAAGAAAATGGGAATAAATTATTCATTCGGGATCGCAAAGTATAAAAGAGTAAATATGTTAGACGTCTGTTCGCGGGTGATAAGAAAACTAAAACAAGTAGTCGTAAATGATTTCAAAGTAACGACGGAAACCGTTTGCTAGTTTATGTCGTCGCCCGCCATTATGTCGCTCATAATTAGCGTGCGAAGTGGGTCATTGTGTGTGTCATAGTTACGATGATCCGTGAAAACTTCCCTATAGGATACTCGGAAGTGGAAATATGGATTTGTAATCAATATATTATACGGTCTTGTAGTCAATTGCTTTTACACAGGTAAGTACACTTATATTTAATTTTCATAATACACGTTCACTCGACCACATCGTCTCTCGAAGTTTACGAGAACGGCGTTAATATTAATTACGCAAAATGTTCTACGCCGAAGTTTATAATGCGTGAATGAAATTTTCTTACTGCTGGTGTATTCAGCAACCGCTTTGTGTTTTTCGCGCGATTTTAAATAATAATTCTGTACGAAGAGTGAAGAGATCGGTGAGAAGAGATGAGTACACGGATAATTGCGTTAACTAGCGACACTAATGACACAGGAGAAAGGAACAGCTTGGGGAATTTTGTTAGAATGGGTAAAACATACGGGATCACGTGTGTGTGTAGAAATAAAAAGCAAGTCGAAAAACCGTGTAACGATGGCACACGGTACGAGTGCAGATAATTTAAAGTCGGAAATTTATCGCGGATTAGTTTTTAAGATGAACAAACCTATTTAGTTTTGATTTATAAAAAAATTTATATTAAAGTGCGAAGCCGTAGAGAAAACAAGATACTGAAGAAATCGCACACATCTCATGCTTATAGCGCTCAATAAAAATTTCACGCACCTTACCGATGCATGAGATTGTGGCTCAGCTGTTTCATAAAACGTGACTTTTCCTCCTCTCGTGTAAAATGTCGTACGCAAATTTAAAAAGATCGGGTGTTGGTGGTCTCTTTTGGGTCCTTATTTACCGACGAAATAACCGCAAGAGCGACGTGTATTTCTGTATGAAATATCGCTTTACGTTGTTTTGCGGCAAATAAAGATCTCAGAGAGCTCTGCTATAAAATACGCGCGCAAAGACAACAACGGGGTCGCGCTAATTGGCGACGTTAATGACACTCGCGGCCGTTTCGCTTTAATCTAATAACGGTGAGTCGGTGTTCTGTATGTATAAAGGATAATCACATCCTACTTGTCCCTCGGGCTAGGCCAATCGCGGAAAAAGTTTACGCTCGTAAAGCGGCTCGGCCGAATGAGCACTTGTGCAGACTGTTTCGCTACAAAGAGGCTCAATTAATTGCTCGATGAAGACGCGAGACGCAGTGTTTCGCATTTAAATTCATTTGTTAGGCAAAAACTCCGTGAGCGTACTAATTTGTATAATTTCACGGTGCATTGCGGGGATTTTGTGTTTAATAATAAACGGATTATAATTAATAACAAGAGATTATCAAGCGCTTGTTATTTCATTTATAAAAATTTCAACGTTGAATGAATAGAAATATCTTTTTGTAGATATTTTTGTTCAGAACTAAAAGTTAAATTTTTATTTAGTACGCACACGAAGGAAAAACAAACTTTTAATTAATTTGATTATTACTTATTTCGTTTATTAAAATTTCAACGTTGAACGAATAAAAATATCTTTTTGTAGATATTTTCAAAACCTAAAACTTCTATTTATTACACACACGATGTGAAGAAGAACTCAATTAATTTGATTTTCGATAAGATTACGCATACGATAACGGAAGATATTTTTTGCGTTCTAGAAATCGGTTCTAGCGCAGTGCTTATGTGATCCGTAACAGCAAGGCGAACATCCAATTTAAAAGCAATTTGCTATCCACGTGTTTACGATAATAGGCATGCTCGTAATACCGTTGCGTCGAGTTCGATGTGAGTTTAATGCGCGTTGGATGCTTCCGTGTGCCAACCGCCATCGACAACGATTGCATTGACATTCATAACTCGCCCCGGTCGGCGTCGATTCACTCCGAATTAGAAATTCACTTCGCGATCCGTCATGTTAGCTACAACGATTGTTTCGAATTGCCAGGACGCCTCGATACATCGGAAAACGCACTGACGCACGAAGTTTTGCGTACAAATAATTTAATTCAAAAACCGAGAAAGATTTTGACGAAGAATTTCCTTTTTACATCAATTTGCCTTTGTTTTTTCTCTTTAATTTATGGATTTCGTTTCTCTTCGGATTCTTCTTTAATTTATGTAAGCTTTAAAATTTGGAAACACGCTCATTTTTTTTAACGCTTTACACTCGCCAACCGTGCAATTTCTCGCCCTGGCATTGTAGATCTTTCCCTCCCCCTTCTCCATCAAACCGCCCGACATTCTCCCGACTCTCCCCATAGACGCATACATGTGTGACGACAGATATTCCTATCAGACGGAGGAATGCAACGACGACAAATCGAAATAACAACGGCGCAATTTCACGGTGGAACGGTCGTTGTCGGGGAGAGACAGAGAGCGCGTCATATATCGTCCGAGGAATAATTACTGTAGTGGAAGGACCGGGACGTCTCTCGCTGTCGAACGGACCGTCTGGAATTCCCGGATCGCCGAGGCGAAGCGTCCATACTGCGGATGCCAAGGTGAACGTACACCACCGAGACAGGGTGAGTGCATAAACGCGCGCACACGCTTCTCTCTGCCACCTCCTCCCCCGGCATCGGCGACCCCGGGGGTGTAGTTGCGGGAGCAGGGCAAGAGATGCACGTGGCACACCGGTACGTAAAGTAATAAAGGAGTCGCGATATGCTGCGGAACGAACTGCAGGAAATGCACACGCGCCACTAGGGTACGATCGGGACGTATAATGGTACCGCAACGCGACACTAAAGGTATGAAATACGCGCGGGAGAAGGTGAGGATTGCGAGAAAATCCGTCGAAAAACTAGTAAAATTATCTTAGGGACAACAGCAAAAATTCTCAACCCCGGCATAATTTTTATTGTTTTAATATACAGCTTTCTGACGCTACACGATGACTTATCACTTGATTAACAATTGGAATTTCCAATTGTTTGGAAAGTTGTAGGAAAGTTTTTTGCTTGAAATTACAGCGTCGTAGATATTATTTATATAATATATGCGTATAAATATGCGTATAAAATATTGTTGGATAATTTAAAAACTTGACAGATTGTTAATATCTGAACGCAGCGGCGTTGTCCAATTAATAAAGCTTTAAATCGTCGCGCGTGTTTATCTTGATTCTCATATCATTTATCTCACGTGCGTTACCGTCATTATTTTTACGCGTGACGCGCGTTTACGGCCCGATCTATCTATAAGTGGAATCGGACAATTTACACAGATCGTTCTGCCGATAATCGTGTTTTTGTAGTCGCGCAATTGAAGAATCAGAGCCAAACGAGAATCCGATAGTTTTCTCACGTCCTTGCAAACGCGCGCGTTCTCTCCGATGAAACTTCCGGAAACCATTTTTGTCGACAAAATCCGCTCACGCCGATGAGAATGGTTTTTGCGATGTGTCGCAAGAACGACGTTGTTGGTCTTTCTCTCGTTTAATATTAAAATTTGAGGAAAGGGGGACAAGTGGCGTCAATTGTCACCCCGGCGTTGATCATTTCGAAGCGATTATCATTAATTAATTACTCATCCAGAAGTGACAACACAGTAAAGCTAGCTCGCGGCAGCTAAACTAATTTTCCCGTCGTTGAATATGGATGTCATGAATTATTCGACGTTCTCTCTTCGCAATTATTAATCGGCGGCGCCCGGTTGATCCGGCGGGGTTTTTTTCGAACCCGGCGCACGGCGAGATTAATTAATCCTTTTTTCGCGAGAGACGCGCAAAAAAACGTCTTTTATGTTGAAAAAAATAACGTTTGCAGTTACTGCAAGGCCGCCGGCTATACAAAGGCACGCATTTTTGTCCCGCTATCAGAATTTTGACGATTACCGGCGCGATGTGAAACTTTAAATTATACACTAGCGAGAGAGAAATGAATCTTGCCGAGAAAGAAAGGCATTTTTTCTTGTTAGTTATGCACGTACAAGGTTTCTCGTTCTAGTTTCAATTCTGAACAGTCAAAACTCCCAAGCGTTATAAGAAATATTTCCTAAGAGTAGTTAGGAAATTTTAACAAGTTTTGTTTTTGTTCCTTTTGTTTCGCGTGAAGTGATATTCATAATATCGTAGTCGATGTACATAAATTTAACATTGGCGCAAACACACACGACTAAAACTGAAATAGCGTTGTTTACAAAGTGTAACGAGACAAGCATTTCGAGGGATGCTGAAGATACGTCGTGTTCTTACTCGCTTCCCTCGCTGTCCTCGCCGCAATTCTCCTTTGTTCTCCGTTAGAATTAGGCGAAATACAGATTATATATATATATATATATATATATATATATATATATATATATATATATA
>QVOA01013930.1:0-37500 GCA_014825685.1 Pseudomyrmex cubaensis
TAAAATTCGTCTAAAAGTTTTAGACGTATTTTACTCAAAATGGCGATCATGTGGGTTGACATGGTATTGCTTATCAGCGTCCATATATACTGACGTGATTCTTCTAATTTTTCAGATAAGTCGTTCGAAAACTCGTTACTAAACTACTATTTTAAATCAGTTATTAAACTAAACTATCGGGGTTTCAATTTCGGTGCAATCAAGTTTGGAAATTGAAAATGCGGCTGGATAAATATAGCGTCTGAAGTTCAACGATGTAGCACACGAGTGTGCGAGGTTTCTCTTCAACATTTTCGCCGGCAGTCCGGCGTTCGATCTTTCGATTGCGAGAACTTCCGCGCACTCGAGACGACGGGGGGCGCGCGCGCGACATTCATTTTCTGAATAAAGTGCGGAGCGTCTCTTCAAAACAAAATTTGTTTCACTTGTCAGAAGCGCGCGGCAATTCTCGTCGCTTGTGAGCTTGTCAAATGTTTTCCGGCGAACACGCTGCACATACAGGTGTACACACACGATGTGTACCGGATTCGGGGGATCGTAACGCTACAAACGTATCGACATGTCCACCGACGATGCGGTGCGGTCAACCTGACCGTTGCGGTGCGTAAAATTGATCCGGCGCGAAATCTCATAATTGTCAATAATCCCGAAACCGATTGATCGCGGCGCGCGACGCGAACGGGAGAGAGAGAGAGGCGCGACGACAAAAATCCACGCAGGACGAGCCGTGCGCGTTTTTCCTGCGAATTTTTTCGAATTTATCTCCTTTTCCGAGATCGCGCTCGAAAAAATTCGGAACGCGCATTTTTCACTCGGCAAACGTAGTGTGAAACGCCCGGCGGCGAGATAAGATTTATTCGATTGAATTAAAGCGATAAAATAAATTTCCAGCGACTTCATTCGCAGAGCTGATTTCGCAGAGCGTCATCGCGACGCGACCGCGTGTGTACGATACAAGCGTATCACGTGTCACGTTTAACACGGTTGCGAAACGAAACCGTGACGCAAATTGGATCCGCGATTCGAAAGGCACTGATCCAATTCCTGATCCGCCGCCGATCCTGATAATGCAGCTTCTCTCTCTTGAGCACCGAGGAGCTCACTCGTCACCGGAAGGAGGATGATACGTCGTTAATTGGCAGAAACGCAGGGAAGATTAATTTGATACGAAGATCGTCCGCAGTGGGCCGTAGTAAACTATTACGCTTACGAAAGATAATAATAACAACTCGTCGGGCAAAACGCGCCGCTGCAACGTTGCCGCCGATTGTTGCAGAGTGATTATTTTTTTGCAAAAAAAAAAAATATTTCACAATTTCAAAAAACTATAACGCAAACTAATGTCGACTTTATTTTTGTTTGCAAAACAAAATTGCGAATTTACTTTTATTCACTGGATATTTGCGAGAAAACGCGTGATTTTCAGAAAAAAAAAAAGAATGAGATTTCTCTATGCTCTCGCGGCAATTTCAATCGAGAATGGACTTGGCGTTTCTTTTCCCGCGTGCATCACACGTGCCATCACGCGCAACAGTCCGAAGGATATCTCAAGTATCCTCGCTCGTAACTTTTCGCAGGCGACGTCGAGTCAGGTTCGCTCGTGCGAACCTGAGCAAATTCGGAAACTTCGGACGTCCCGAATAATTTTCGGAGAAACTCCACGCTTGAATACGTGCCGAACGCAAGTAAACTTCTTGACCGTAACTTTTAAAGAATTCAGCGCGACGAGGAACATTCTTAAGCAAAGCAGAAGTATAAAATTTCCGAAGGCGTATTCTCTGTTCGTCTTCTTCAGCTTGTGTGTGCCTGCACCAACGCGATTTCACGTATTTTATATTCATCGCTGGCGATGGCGCAACAACAAAACATTTGTCGCTCCATTCTCGCCGCTTATTTAGCGCTCGAATGCGACAATTCAACCTTAGCGACAAGAATCAAAAGGCTACAAATTGTCTGTCAATTAAGGACCCTTTTGTCGCGCGGCGTAATATGCACACGAGAGGGAAACGTTTCCGTAACGTTAAAAAAGCAGCGCGCAGAGTCTGTTTTATCGTAATATCAGGACGACATTACGCAAAGCGCTTCGCGCAGGGAGATCGCAATGGGAAATAGAATTAATAAGTAGAATCTCAAAGGGTAATTTGCATTTCAACAGTGCCGGCTTTGAAGTCATCGCCACGGTTTGATAATCCCGCCGGACTCTTGGCTTTCGTCGCTGCTGCACGTGCGCGCGTGTGTATACATATATATATATATATATATATATATATGTGTATGTGTGTACGTTAAGCGTGATAATAAAAATCTGCGAGTGCACCGGATTATACTGCGCGCTGACGATTGTCTATTTGCCGGCTTAACCGAGCGGTTCGCCGAGCGACGTTGCTCGCAAGTTTCGCTCCGCGATTCTTCCGTCTGGTGCGCAAAAAAAAAGAAAAAAACCTCATGAGCCATAATGGACCGGATAAACGATTCCCGCTCCACTGACCCATTTGTCACCGTCGATCGTTACCAAAGTGACCGGGAGTGTGCAGTGAAAAGCGGTCCGCGCGTGCGTCTCTCTCTCCTCCTCGGGATTTCCGACTCTCCGCTTTTACGTTCGAGGCGCGTCGCTCGCCGGTGGTCTTTACATCCAACGGAAAACGCGAAGAAAGGATGTCGCCTGGGACACGGGAGTCGGCAAATACGATAGGTGCTTTTTCGTTGTGTGTCACCCCCCGGAAACTACGTTTCAGCGCTGCTGAAATACATTTCGAGTGTGTGTCGCGAGAGCTCGTCAACGAGCGTGTCCGCGTCAACATTTTAATGAAATTCCGTGCATTCATGCGTTATTAACAAATGACTGTCGTCCGCTTAAAAGCCTTCGTTTTCGCGCATTCGAGACGTCGCTCGGCGCGGTGCTTTCTACCCCCTCCCTCTTTACGAGAGAACGACGACCTCTCTCTCTCTCTCTGTTTGTTTTTAAATGTCTTCGACGGCATCTTGGACGGGGACCAAGTGGGTCAGAGAAAAGAGCAGCCACAAAGCTGTCATAAAGGAAAATATATTTATCTATATCTATATATATATATACGCGGATTGCGGCGAAACTTTCGTATCTCTTTTCCACTTACCAATTCTCTGCTGAATTCAAAGTCGATGGAAGAACGTGATACACGGTAATGGCTTGTCATACATCCTATATAAAACTGCCAAATTTTCCAACCGCTTTCGGAACAAGTTAATAGTAACGTAAATCCGCAATTTCGAAAAACGTTTCGCGTTCTCATACCTCGACCGCGCGATTCCCTATTCTCCCGCAACAATCCGCGTCTTTCAACCGAATCATATAGATAAAGAGCTTCCATTTCCCTCAGCGCTGTATCGCTTCAATTTCTCTATCTCCGAGACTTACTGTCTTGCCGCAATTAGCAATTCGACGTTCAACAAGAATGTTATTATTGTTCGCAAACAACCGGCGATCTCTCTCTCTCTCTCTCTCTCTCTCTCTCTCTCTGTTTCTCTCTGTCTCTCTCTTTCTAGTTGCGGGAAACGGAACTAATTGCTAACAATGAGCGCTAAACGCATTAGGAGAAATGCATTCCGCGCGGTCGAACGTGGAGGGCGCGCCACGGTACAATGACTTTTCGCTCCTTGACTTTAAGCCGTTGTCGAAATAAGCTGATCGATCGAGCGAGTCGAACCGTGACGTTCGCCGAAGTTCATTCGTACAATCCTGATCGGAGGCCAACTTTGGTCAACGCTCGGTGGTATCGGCAGAAGCATTTTCTCCTCTGCAGCTTTTTTGCAGAAAGAGAGAGAGAGAGAGAGAAAAACGAAACGCAACTTGATAGTTATTTTTTCTTTCAACCAACGGAACAGCTTAATGCACAACGCGCTAATGCACAACGCGCGCGCGTTACGGAAATCTATAATTCATATAACCTACTCGCGCGCGAGATGTAGATTTTTTCTCACAATTTTTTTCCAGAGAGACCATTTGTAGAACTCGACGCGCGTATAAAAAGCGCTCGCGAATCCCGACGAGTTTTTGATGGCGTGTACACGGAATGCCGAGAGAATTTTCCCGAAAACATCTCGATTCTCGGATATCGGACACGATTCGCGGAAGTGATTATCGATAAACTCTTTCTCTCGTGGCGCGCGAGAGCGCGCGCACTTATTAATATCGCCATTGTGCGACGGTGCGAGCAAATAGCATTCCGATAATGGGTCGGGATGCTATTTTTATATACAAACGATGCGCGTAAAAAGATACAGCGACCGTAATACACACCGCGAGAAGATCGAAGTACTTGTCATTCCGGCGCGGCAGTTCTAAATCACGACAGCCGGCGTCGGAACGTTACGTACGTAGGGAGAGATTCGTCGGGACGTAATTTGCACGGATCGCGGACCAAGCTGGTGGAACACGAAAACGCTCGGCCGCGTAGCTGAACGAGGGTGGGTGAAATGTCACGCGGGTTGAAGCGCATTACCATACGGTACGACCATGAAGCGTACATAAGGCTCGGCCGGACGCACGGCGGGCCCGAATTAATTATTCCCTAACAGCCCCGAATGAGGTTTTCGTTCTCCTCTCGTCCTTGTCTGCCTCTCTATCTCTCTCTCTCTCTGTCGTTCCTTTTCTCCCTCCCGGCCTCTCCGCCCCCTCCTGCCATTACGACTAGACGTGCGTCGCCGTAAAAAAAAAAATATAATGGGGTAATTTCGCCGCTTCTTTCGGGAAATAAACGAGTGCTCCGAAGTAAGAGCTCCATTCCCGTACCTCGTTCTCGTCGACTACAACGGCGACTTCTGTCACTTCTACACGGCACAGCGTGCAATTGATAAATGAACGAAGCTCTCTCGGAGTCGCGAGAAAGCCGCAATGACGTGTAAATTGCTTCTCGATGAAATTCTAACGAAAATTGTTGTTTTCGACGGATATACGTGTGTAAATTTTGTAACTTATACATCCTTCGTAAACTCCCGACGACGGAAAGCAATGAATCCCGATGTAAATTTTATGGGTTTCACGCGCGAGTGATTTAAGTCGCGGCAACGCACAACCGTCAATTTTCCTTCGTCAATTCCGTCGATATCTTCGACAACGAGCGGCTGAAATAATCGCCGACGCCGGTGGCGCAATAACAGAACTCTTAATTTGCCACGGTCGTTGGAATTTCAGACGAGATTACATTGTCACGCCCCCTCCCCGGCGAAGATAAGATTTCCCAACGACTCTATCCTTAACCCATACGTTTTTAACTCGGGGGATATTAAGTCGAAGAACCCGGGGCAGTAAACGCGAAGAACGCGAATAGAGGGAGGGAGGGAGGGAGGGAGGAGGAAAGAGGGGAAGGAAGTAAAGGAAGAGTAATGACGGTAATACCCATGGAAACACCCCTTTCCGCGCGGGCAGGTCGGGAGCTAGCACGGAGGGCAAATTTTGGCGAATAGAAGGCGAGAGGGAGACTGGGCAAACCGGGGCCCGAGCGTTTGATGACGTCATCATCTGCTCTAATGCTCAGACATTACCGGGTTTAATTATTCGCCGCCCTTGCCGCACCTTTCGCTCCGTTCCTATCCCCCCGCTTTTGCCGACGGTAATCGCTCGCACCCTCGCGTTTCTACTCTCGAACGAAAGCGCGAGATAAAGACAGAGAGAGGAAGAGAAGAAGAAGAAGAAAGAACTGATCGTCCGAACTTGGAAGATGGAATGAAACGGGGGAAAAGAATGAGCAAGGACGAAATACAGCGAGAGATACTTTTTTACAGCGTGTCGATGACAGCAATACCGAGCGCGGGACGACGATAAACGATTAACGTCAGCGTAATATTAAGCCGCGTCAAAAGCACCGCGACGGAGTTATCCCGGTTATTTTACGGCGCGTGCTCGTCATCCGGCGAGCTTCTCATTTCTCGGCACTAGATGAACAGTGACGCGTATATGAAGTGTCTCGCGGAAGCGGGGCTCTTCCGAACGTATTATTTTATAAATCATAAAACGCGATAACTGTTTTATTTCCGCCTGTAAAAACAAAAAATTGGAAAAGAAATTTAACTTGACGCGCTTTATAAACAAAAAAAAGAACGAAAACAATTAAATTATTTAACGCACGCGATGTGAAATGTCGCATCGTGAATTCGACGCGATTTACGGGAGCTTGGTTAAAGTTTAGATATGACATTTGACACCTTTCGCGCAAATGGAATAATCATAATCCCTTTATAAATTACGCGCTATAGTCCCCCAATCCTATCGTAAATCCTTGTTGCGTCCAATTAAAATAGCAACAACCGACGCGCGTTTCACGCGTTCGCGGAGCCGAGAATATTAAATACGAATTTATCGTGATTATCGCGAATCACCGAAAATCAGACTAATCAGCGTTTAATTGACAATCAATCACCGAACAACTCGATTACATACGTCGCCTTTTTACGTTCGCGACGCGAACGTATCGTTTTAAAGCGAGCTCGCTAATTTGTTCCGCGACAAAAGCTCGCGCGTCACGATGACGTACACCGGTCGATCTCCGGCTCGGGGTGAGTCAAACCTCAAATCTCCGCCGCTCCTCAAATCTCCTTTCCGCCCTCCTAACCGCGACGTGACGCAATATCTTCCCCCGATAATTCTTACGCCAAAACTCGCCGGCGACTTGGACACCTTTCACGGTTATAAATCCATCAGACCCAACATTCGGGATATTGATTCTGGGTCGTACCTTGGTTAGACCGTTCCCGTATGTCGAAAGGGAGAAACGCGAGAAGACGGTAGGATGGACCGGAGGAAAAAGGTAGTACGTGCTCGATCACGGTGCTATCTGAAGCCGTTTCGACGATTGAATAATGGCGCCGCTTTCGCGTCCGCGGAAAAGAGCCTCCCCCTTTGCCGATCGCGATTCCGTTCGCGTTCGCGGGAACGACGTTCGTGACACGTCGCTGCAACCGCATCGTCCGCAAGAGAGAGAGAGAGAGAGAGAGAGAGAAAACGCGCCGATTAAGATTATATGTATAATAATATATCCACGACGACTAACGTCGGGGGAATAATTTACCCCCACGGATACCATTTTGCGGTCGCGCGGGCCGGAGGATTTCATATCCGTCTGAGACGCCTGATAACGGTTAGGAACGTCGTCAAGAAGGTGAGGAAGAGGGGAAGAGAAGAGAGGAAGAAGAGAGCGTCGTCGCTCTCGTCGCAGAGTAACGCCCGGGCGTCGCCCCCGCGAAATATTATAGCTCTCGTGCCATTTCCGCGCGCTGATTGGAAATTGTCACCGACGTGGAACTATCTCTGCTCGATTGCCCGCGCGCGGATATTAGCCGGATGCCGCGCCGCGCCGTCGAAACTTTTTGATTGCGATCCGGGAGAAATCGCGCCCTCGCTGCGAAAGCAGCGAGAGATCGCGGACGTGTCGCCGCGTACGCGCGTGTTGTGTGTGTGCGCGCGCGCGCGCGCGCCTAATGCAGAGGATGGATGTTACCATGCGCGTTGTTTCGGGGCCGCTTCCCCGGGATTCGCTGCTTCTGCTACTTTGATGAACTGCCTCGGGAACGACGGCGACGGAAACCAACGCGGGTGTCGCTGATAATGACGCATCGTCGCGAGAGAGCAACGTGATATCCGCGGAACACATCCCGCCGAAACGTTTTCCTCGAAACTGCTATCGCAGTGCCGTTCTTTTTTTTCCCTTCGCCCCCATGTTTCCTCCGGATTTCACGGTCGGGCGACAATCCGCACATTTTTTTTTTTTTTTTTTTTTTTTTTCGCGCGGCTACGAAAATCTATTTCCCGGAAAAAAAACCTGTCCGAGCAAACAATTTGATCGCAAATCGTCCGTTTTTTCCGATCCTTCAATTTCTGTCTTATCTCCCTCTATTTCTATTTTGTTATGCATTATAGTTATTCACGTGAATAATAACTGATAAATACGTTGAATAAATTTTTCCGCGTCGGCGAAGGAAACACGACGAAGTCGACGGAATTCCGAGAGTCTTGATGTAAAAATAAGATCTGAGAGGAGGAATTTTTTTTTTTCGCGTCTTAAGGTCACACACAGCTGATTGTATAAAATAAGAAAAGGTCTGTGTGTGTGTGTGTGTGTGTGTGTAAGTGTATTTTGGTCTTCCGGGCGTTCTTCTGTCACGAATGTATAAAGCATAAGGCACTACAAAGCACCCCAAGTATATGTACACACGTACGTACAGCGCGGATCTAGTAGGCGACTACACGTTGTATCTACAAGTGTTTATCGATATCTCCGGTGGAGTATAAGCTATACACGATAAAATCACATATTCGAACACGAAGAGCCGTATGAAAGATTCATATATTCAAACAAACTTCTCCGGTTCGACCTTATTTTCACCGAAGACACAGTCGCAGACACAATTCTCGTTATCTTCAATGTGCAACGATGCGAAATCTTGGCGGTGGCGTATTATAATACATGTATACATATATATATATATATATATACACATATATATATATGTATATATACATATATATATATCTCGAGTTCTCTCTCGCCGACGGGAGATCCATGCAGAAGAATTTAATATCGTATCATCTACATTTAATCTTGCTCGAGACTGACGATAAATTCGAATAAAATCCCGATCAGAATTTCACGATGTTGACGGGCGGGAGGGGGATACACCGGAGGAAAAATGTTTCTTTAATAGCTTCATCCTCCTCTCCCGCGGTTGCGCGGTGAGGGATAGAGAAAGAGTTCGCGGTGTGTGTTGCGGTCGCGGAAAACAATACAAATGCGAGACGCATACAAACACGGCGTTAATTTGGTCTCTTCGTTCAGGTCCCGAAAACATCGGGGGTTTTTCGGTCGCGCGTGTGTACGCGGCCGCCGTTCATTCGCGCGCGAACAACATTGATTTTCAACGGGCCAAACGCGCCGCACACCCTTTCCCTCCCTCCCCTCCCGCCCCGACCACCTCTAGACTTGCTACACGTACGTACTTATGTACACATTACGAATGCAGCCGATCGCACATGTGCGGGGGTAGTTTGAGTAGGCCAGCTGCATTTGCGAACGAGGTGGTGGAGCGCACATCCCCTCATCGAGTACTCATCGTGAATTAGTCTCGCAACGCGCGAAGTTTTTTTTATATTTGCAGAAGGAGCACTGTGTGTTTGACTATTAAAAAGTCATCGAAAAAACAATCGCGCTGCAGATGCCAAAACACGCGAAAAAACATGAAACGATTAATTAGTTAATTTTCGACGAAGATAAATATCGAAATTCGAATATAACGTAATGTTTTTTTTAATTTATCTTTTTTTTTTGTAAAGCTGGTAAATTGTTTTCCGTACATATATTGTCATTAAAAATAATAAAATATATAGTTTTTTAAATATTATGTAGAGATATAGAAATAAATAAAAGTGTACAAATTTACACTCTACGTGCGCTTTACGTATTTAACAAATGTTACATATACGTCAACAGTCTACTGTTCGTATATTTTAAGTTTTTGAGAAGTGCGCAGAACAGATGCAACTAGACCGATAAACCGAACTGCAATCGCACGTCGATCAACACAAAGGATACGGACGCGACGTCGTCGTCCTGGCGCACACGTATGTTTGCGTGTTGACAATTCGTGGGAGAATCGAACGACTGTTTAGTGGATCCACCAGCAGTAACGATCCCCGTCCGCTGAGGAAGAAGGAATCAAACGGAAGCTGATCAAACGAGCACACGCGCTACGATTTAACACGATTATCGTTATCCCCAGGTAATTGTTCACTTTGTGATTAGCGTAACGATCAGGGGAATCTATGCCGCGCAATCGATACGTGTAATTCGGCAAATGTTCCAGTTACTTTATTATTTCAGACAGATGATATTGTATAATCGGCCATGACATCCAAAAGTCGTTTAACTTTCAAGAATATATAAATTATACAGACATATATATCTCTCAAAGAGAATTTTGCAATTCTTTTCTCTTTATTCATTTATTTTACCGAAAAGTCGGTAAAATAAATTTTTATGAAACGCAAACTTAATATTCTCCCGCTTTATTGAAGAAAGTTGTCTCACCTCGTTCTTCTCTGACCGGTTCAATTAGCGCGTGCGCGCCAAATTAAATTTCGCGTCATCGCAACGGAATTATCGCCACAATTATCTTCCTTGCGAGAAAGGCGATTAGAGACGCTCCGAATTAGCGTGCTAATTCGCGCCAATATTTTTCAGCACCAGGTGTAGCGTTCGCGCGAGCGCAAGTGCCCCGAAGGATTCGCATGGCTCGCTTCCTCGCTCTCGCCGTTTCCGCCCGCGGGACCAAGGATTTATGACCTCTCCCGATAATCCTTCGTTGCTCCTTTTTGGGAATAAACGTCTCCTTCTCTCTTTCCCTCTCGCCCCCGCGGCCGCACTCGACGGCGGCGAATCGAGAAACGGGGATGGACGTCGGCGGCGGCCTCGTATTAATCACCCCGTCGCAGACAGAGCGCGTTACACGCTGGCAGATAACGTTATCGCTCCGGTTTCTATTACGCTGTAACACTTTCCGAAGCGAAGGGGGCCGGGCCCGATAGCGGTCGGTTGGGCGCGTTCGTTCGTCTAGTCTGCAATTTATGAACGCGGCCGCTTACATATTCTCGCGCTTGCCCGTCCGGTCTTTCTTCGCGCATTTTCTTCCTGCAAGAGCGTGATGACCGGCCATTCTTCTGACATCGCGTAATATACAGATCGCGTTAATTCTCAAGATTCCACACCATAGCGGAAATCAATATTTTCGATGTTGAATATATTTCTGAATGTCTTACACCGCACCCCTTAAAAAAAGTCTCAGACAAAATTTTTATAAAATAACATGCAAGTTTGTTTTTATACAAACTTTTATATAATATTTTTCGAGAAAAATTGAGCGCATTATCACGCCTCTCTCCTCCTCTTTCTTTTTCTCTCTCTCTTTCTTTCATTGATATTTTTTTAAGTTACTATCTCTTGCAGATTGAAAAAAATATCATGTTTCTCCAACTTCGCTTCAGTCTCGACGTGTATTATATAACGTTATATATAACATAAATCATAAGACCTACTCAACATGTCTGTAAAAAGAGCTCAATATATTTCAATATACAAAGTTAAATTATTGTGAACATATTGATCTCTTTTATAACGCTCCAATGGCCCATAAGGCGACTTGAGAAATGTCGATATTACTGCCTTACTCTTCTACTCTTAAAGCAGCGAAGCTGATCATGCCGCGATGCAGGAAAAATATGTTCACGTCGTAACGCACCATTACCGCGCTGCAACGAGACGACGACGACAACGACGCCGACGACGCCGACGACGACGACGACGACAACGATGGCAACGAGTCGTCGTCGCTCGCGCCGCCGGCAGAAGGAATTTACGCCGCCGAAGATATTCATGGCTCGTTGGCGAGTTTATTTTACTCATAAATTATGCCCAAGTATTCCGGCAGTCGTTCGCGAGCGCGAAAAGGGATGTTCCTCTCTCTCTTTCTCTCTTTTGGTCTTTGCTCTGTGCGCGCGTATAAAAGAGAGACGCTGCCACCGCCGCTGCGGTTCAACAAATACTTCAAGCCCGCGCGAGAGCCGGCCGTCAGACTCGCCGAGCTCGTAATTTACACGTTCGCCGTAGTCCTCCCAAGAGAATGAAGCCCAGGATGGTGTTATGGCCGGCCGATCACGAGCTCTCCTCTCCCCTCCCGCGACTTAGACTTTATCTTCCCCACGGCGCGATAAAAGCCTCTTTTCTAAATAATCCAACGTTTTCTCGTGTCAAATGAGATCTCTCTCTTTCTCTCTTCGCCGACGCAGAGTGAAGAAATGCGAGTTCTCGAGAGCGTCGCGCGTTTTCTTTTGCTCTTGCATTTCGATAATTGACAAGTTCGAGAGTCGAGACGGAAGACGACGGAAGTGACGAGACTTGTCGTCACGACAGACTGATGTCGCTTCACGAAGAAACAAACTAGGTACAACGACTAGATGTGTACGATTGCAATCGCGTGTCGAGCGATCAACCTCGTATTGCTCACCGCGCGCGTGCGCAATTATATACGCGGTTTTTTTTTTATTTTCGGCTGTGTACGCGCTTGTTTTCAGTTTATATACACACGTCGGTTTTAATAAAATTTAAATCCGTTTAATCTCTCTCTTTTGTTGCGCGCTTATAAACGCCGCGTAATTTCTCGAATTTCGTTTCGATAGAAGTCGAGTTATTGGCGGTTTGAAATTTTTAATATTATACTTTTATCCGTTCGAATATTGATATCTCGCGCGTGCATGTTGTTAAGTGATAATAATTGAGCTGCCGCGAACTCTGCGCCGCGCTCACAAACGGTCCAAAGCCATTTATTATGGAAAATGAACGGGCGAGCAGAGAGACAGAGAGAGGAAAATCAATTTTTAGTTATTTTCGTGTCTCGCATTCGGAACGCGATCATTCATGAGTAATCGGATACGAAGTGGTTTTACGGTAACTAAGAACGCTCGTGTATCCAGACGCGGTGAAGAAAAAGAGACAGAGGAGAGAGGAAGAGAGAGAGGGGAGCACACAGAGGGTAGACAAGAGGGCCTCGGCAATAAATCGGCGGTTCTGGAGTGCCCCGCGGGAATGAACTGACGAAAATATAGCGGCGGGCCGCAAACTACGAATTGTTAGTTATTGCGCGCCGCCGTAAAATATATGAGCCGGCGGCCGTTCGCGAAGTGGGATATGCCCGCAAAACCCTCGAGAGCCGCGCGCGAACGGAAGCCTACCTCGAAAATTCGACACCTCGAATCGCGAGCCTCCGCTGTAAGCGTTCCCTGGTTGCCGACCGGCAAACCCGTGTGGTGTGCCGGTCTTTCGAAATTGCCGGCCGCACGGAAGTTGCGCACAGACACACCGCGTCGTGTCTCCGCGCAAAATGACACCGTTTTATCTCACCTTTTAACCCAGTTCAATCTTAGTTCGAAACAAGTTTAAGTGCTTTTTTCTATGAAAAAGAAAAGCGAGAAGTTTCTGTCGCGAGTGATAAAAATGCTTTCGACGAAACACGTAAATAATAATCGATCACAAAAATATTTAATTATGTCGAAAGCTAAAGTATAAAATATTGAAAATGTTCTATTTCAAAAATAATTTCGTGTATAAATGTCACAAGAAAGAATTCGCATAACGTTATCGAATAGGTAAAACGTTATTATTAGCTGCTTATTGAAAATTTATTCATTGTAACGTTTCTGGGATTTTTGTATAATGACAGATTCTCGATAAATAGATATTATTCATCTCGCGTTGTGACTTCACACACAATACAATATAGACAGACGAGATAAATAGAAAGATCCAATTTTTTATGCGCGAGATTCTATTTTTCTTTTTGTAACAAAACCCTCGAGAAAGTTCTCACGGGTTTGCACGTCGACCTGGTTCTAGCTGGGGGAGGGGGAGGAACGGGGAGAATAAAACATCGCCTTTCAACGTATCGCGGCGTGAATAATTTAACAGACGCGAGATACCGTATCGAATGTACGAGTTAGCATATGCGCGGCGCTCGCTTGATCACGTGTGTCGAGTAATGAATCATATTGTTATTTTCGACCTCTCTACGCCAGATACATTCGCCATTGTGGTGGAAGTAATTTTTATTTTTGGTGCTCATCAATTTGCACGAGATATCGAGGTACGTGAATAGAGAGAGATGTAACCGTCGCGCGCGCGCGTGTGTCGTTCGCGAGATTCGGCGAATCGCAAAAATTTTATCGCACGAAAATAATAACTTCTATTTTATTACGCCCTGTTGCAGTAGTGTCACACACCACGCCAATTTAAATTAATTTCGCGGACGCGAAATACTAATAGGCCGCCGCGCCCAATTGCAACACACGCGAATATATATATATATGTCGCGAATCATTCTTCCGCATGATGTATACGCGCGCAATTTTTGTCATTCATTCGTATTGCAAAGATATCGCCGTCTATATTTCGTGTAATTTTGCGGCTTTAAAACTAGGAAAAAAACTGAATAAACTGAATGTAAAAATACCGCAGGTTTTTTTTCGCGTGCGGAACCGAAGCGGTTTTCATTTATTAATAAACCGCGCGCGCACGAGTCATATCTTTACCGCAAGCGGAATATTTGCCGAATTAGTTTTCGGTATTCCGATCGGAACGAGATCAAAACATTCTCCATCCTCTCGCGAAGAAAATAGTTTTCAAAGAGAGAAATAGTTTTTCCTTTTTTCTTTGGTTTTACAGCGCGGAAGGTTAATACGAGTCCGGCTCTTTCGCGAACCGCTCGACGGTTTTAATCCCGCGAGCTGTTATTTCGTTCTCTTGCTTCTTTCTTTCTTTTTTTTTTTTTTTTCGCGCGCGAACTTTTCGCACCGCTCGCTCCTTCGTTTCCCCCGGTATTATGCAGCGCGTTTAAAACGCAGTTACTAATTACATGGCGCGGATTAAGCCCGCGTGAGAGAAGAGTCGGGACGGCCGGAGAACAGCGCGAAGGCCGGGGATGACCTCCTCACACACACGGATAATAATGGCCATCAGAATTCTAGCGTCGCGCCATTAGGTAAATTGTGAGGAATGCCGTGGATCGCGCGTCGTTTATACTCTCGCGCAGTCGGGCCACGTTCGAATTCTCACGAGCGCAACCGAAACCGGGGATGGGAGAAACTTGCGCGCGCCCCCCGGTCTCTCGCGCGTCGATTCGATTAAATCGCGAATACTTAATCAAAACGGATGTTAATGTCGCCTCATTACGCGCGTCGCTGCTCATTTCGATGAATACGACTTCTCGTCCGCAATAATTCGCAAGTTCCAACTGTCGTTTCCCGGGACGCAAATTGCCCGGGTCGCCCTAATAACGGATGAATTCGGCGAAATTTGTTACGGACCGATTGTTTCAGATACACGCATAAGATCCTGTGTATCAATCTTATACGTATTACACAATTTTTATACCAACTATATGATATTTTTGTGTGTGTATGTTTTTTTTATTATCGATATCGTATAATGTCAATCTGTTGCGTATTTTTCTCGGTATCGTTAAGTATCGAAATTAATCACATCGAAACGCGCTGCTCTGGGAAAATCCTTTCCCCGCATCGCGAACGATATGGCCCCCCGGCGTTTTCTCCCGTGCGCGAGTTCGATAATTGCATAGACTCAATCACGCTCGCTATTCGCGGCTAAATATCAGCGTCACGGAGCCGTAATAGAATTTGCCCTTGAAAAAAAAAAGCTCGTTAAAACGTTAAATCGCTTGGTCCCTCGGCGTTCCGTCAAAAATCGGGGTATCTCGGTAACGCAACCCCAAGAGCTTCACGTGAGAGAAAGCAGTCTATGCACAATATCTCGTTCTCTTCTTCCCGCTCGCGCGGTTTATATCCCCGGATTGTATTTCTCGATCGTTTCGCGCATCACAGCGCCGGTCGGCGCGGATTTCGCGGTCCGTCGACACCGATCGACCGCTCCTGCCCCTACCCGCTGGCTTTGGCCGACGCAAAAAGGGCGGGCAGCGTTATATACAATGTCTATTTATCTGCCGACAAATTCAATGGAAGCCCGCGTCGAGATTCACCAACGTCACTAGTGATCTCTGCATCCGCATTTTTCTCTCCTCTCTCTCTCTCTTTCTCTCTTTCAAGCATGTATTCCCACCGAACTGTGACTGGTGCGCATTTGGCTGCGATGGGTCGGCGCTTGTTATCTTTACATATAATTCAGCTCTCTTCTCCCTTTTCCCTCCATGATGGAACAACAACTAGTAGACACGCGAACAGGATGAGGGACATAACGAGTTTACTCTCATACCCTCAGCTCGAATTCGGGCTTTTCCCGAAAAGTTAGGACGGTCCAAAATTTTCCGTTATACCGTGCGCTCGTTGATGTGAAGTTGGTCAAAAATATGAGGCGCTAACTTCGCTCGCGCAGCACTTTTCGAAACCGTTTGCTTTAATAATGAAATCTTATAATTTCCAAAGAGAATTTCTGATGGATTTTATAGAAGTTCCGGCCTTTAAACACTTTTTTTTTTCAATTTTTCGAATCTCGATGCCAATACGAACAAGAGCAAACACGTCGAACGCAGTCAACTTTTGCCGTTTTATCCACGCGATTTTCATTGGTTCTCTAAAAGAGTTCAAACAAAATACATGGTTTTTGTGAAGAGTTCCGGTCCCTTTTTAAACACTGTTTTTCAACTTTGAATCTCGACGCCAGCGCACTTCCGGAAGTGCCCCGGATGAAGTTAGAACCTCATATTTTTTTGGAATTTCCCTTCGGACAAATTCCCGAAACTATTGACGCTACTTATCAGAAATTATTGCGCGTGCGAATAGAACTTGTGTTAGAACTTTCATTTTTTGAAAATGCTGAGCCAACTCTTCGCACCAACCGCGTTCTAGCGCGTTTCGTGATGTCAAACGTCGTCGGCGTGAAAGAAGCGAGCGAGACGGCGGTAGAGAACAAGAACAACATGAGGTTGTTTCGGACAACGCGCGGCTACCGGAAGTGTGGTTCGGCGTTTTCTCACGTCGGTTAGGAGTAATGCCTTCCGGCGTCCGTACGGAGAAGCGATTCCGAAGTCCGGGGCCACTCGATTTCGGCTCGGGAAAATCCAATCGAATCGGCCGTTTCGTGTGAAATTGCTGTCGCGAGAAATTGCGCGTTTCGTTTTTGAGTCTATATCGCGGCGGTCTTTTGGGCCAATGAAAGAATTCGATGGATTTATTGGACACACTTATTATTTTTGATGAAAGAACTCGCGAAATTTCAGAATGTAATAGCGGACGTCTGAAAATGAATATCTCACACATCGAATCTAACGCGATTGCCATAATGGCGATAAGAAGGCGAGAAAAAAATTAAACGTGGTTTTCCGCAGTTGACTCATGTGTATGCACCTAACACGTCAATCTTCCATTTTTATTTATATTCCGCAAAATAACTTTTTATGTAACTATATTGTTGAAATTATTCGATATTTATATTTACACGTAGAGATATTTCTCTCAATTGAATACAAATTATTGCATTTTATGATTCATAAAAACTATCAATGCGTTTTGATATTTTTAGTAAAACACAATTTCCTCTCAATAATAATAAAAAACTTTTGTATATTACAACACGGTCAGAAAAAAATTGACGCATGATCATATAAAAATCTTTTCCAATTTTTTACACACACACACACATATATATGTATGTAACTAAACAACCACAGCGTTTCATAAAAGCGGGGATCGGTCTCTTCGGTAATATTGTATCCCGGAGCGTCTTGCGACAAAAAATAAAAAATTCCGTATCGAAATCTCTCGGGGCGGATATAATGGACCGCGCGTGTCGGCCATGCTTCCAAAGTAATTGCCTCTGGATCGCGCGAGCGTCGAAGTAACGTGTCAGCTGCTGGAACCTGAAACCCGCTCATGACGTACATACATACGCGCAGACACAAGTGAAGGTGTAACGCGCTCGCGTGTGCCACGTGGATTCGCTTACACACACGCGCAAACGAATACACACACACACACACACAAAGTAGGACGACGAAAGTAGCGATTGCACGCGATACGCGTGCTGAAACGAAATGGCCCCGACGGAAGCGCTATGTATCACCCGACCGCCGGCCATATCACCGGATCCACGCCGGTCACACAAAATAGAACAAATTTCTCGGCGCGATAGCGGCGCCCCGTGTAGAATTGTTCCGCTCTGTTTGCGCGCGCGTTATTTTATACTTCTCGCCGATAAAGCTTAATTCGCCGAAAAGTATTCTTCGCGAAATCTATCGGCGGCGCAACCGAGTTGCGATAAACATATGGCGAGGAGGGGGCTAAGCAATTGCGCGATACACGCGTTATCTCGTGAGCGCGCGAGAAGAGACGTCAGCGCGCGGACGAGAGCAAGTAAACAAAAAAGAAAAAAAAAAAAAAACAACTAGCGCGATAAAATTTTTGAACTTGACGAGAATAGATCGCCGTTTCCGTGAATCGCTTTTCTTTCGCGGTGGCCATTATTCTCGTCGCGATTTACGCCGCTCGCCGTAATAAATGGTTAACTTGAAGACCGTCGATATATACTCGCGTTTCAGTTCTATGGTTCATTTGTTACTGAGAATAGTTTGGATACCGTGCGTTGCTATTTCTATCTTTGGAAATTTTTTAAGCCGATATACGTGAACACATACACGAAAATATATTGATATTCTCATTTCGAATCGAATATATATATATAATACACCTACAGTGTACATCTGATCTCCGATAAATATGGCTTGCAAACGTCACTCGTATATATGACGATTAATTTTGTAATATATCTGTGATATTTTGGTAAACGAAACTCGACTGATTCTCGGCGGCGCCCGACCCGAGATATAATTTCATTAAATCTTGATTGAACACAGCACGACGTTTGCGTCATGTAGCGGCGTTTCGCTCTGATGGTTTGACACTACGGCGGCGTGTTAACTCGACAATGGTCTCTGAACAGATTTTCTCAGCGGCTATTTCAGGCGACAAGATAGACCGCGCGGCATTGTGGCCCTTCTCGTACCGAATAGATTATATCTCCTTTATACGCGGAACCTTCGTTTAATATACTGATTAAGCTACCTATTATATTCCTCGATCAAAGGCTAGGTTATTGCTTATAAACGGAAAATTAAGAAACGTGCCGAAGACAAATATATATTAAACAATATTTTAAACAAAATTTGAATTAAGAAAATTGCGAATGTGCGGAATAAATTTGTTTATTCCGTACATTCGCAATTTTCTACGGAATTTTTAACGGAAGCATATGAACAACTATACACCTACACGGCACAAGCAAATCGAAAGAGATTAAGAAGGCGAAAGACCTGTCGAAGACACGCGCGCCTTAGAAATATGTATTAAACGATATTTTGATATACAAATTTATTCTGTAATATTCGCAATTTTCTATTTTTTCTAGAATTTTTAACAAAAGTATGAACAACTATAGGACAAATAAGAGTAAATAAAAAAAAAAAATATAAAACTTTTATATATGCATTCCAAAACCAAAAGAGAAAAATATCTAGTTTTTTCTCGACGCAGTCACGCGCGCTCGCTGTCATTCCACTGTAAATCGATCCGGAGCGCATTTTGCATCGTTTCCGAAGTCGTTCCCGTGCGCCATGCAGACGTCATATACCTAACGGTCAGTTATATATACGCGCGCGAGCATACGCGTAGTAGACACGCGCGCACGTATAAACGAACGATTCCGACATTGTCGGAGACGCCTGTAACCTCATTCAGGAACCGTTTTCAAGCTCTCCGGGCAAAAAGCAGTCGGTGCCACGGTAACAACGATAAATCCACTTCATAACGAATTCGACGGCGCCGCGGGGACACGTCGGTCAGAGAAAGAGAAAGAAAGCGGACGAGAAAAGAGAATATAGAAAGAGAAAGAGAGAGAGAGAAAGCGAGCGAAAAGGATGGCGAGGACGACGGGGATGTTTCGTGTCGGGGCAGGCGTTAACGGTTCGGTTGTTCGGTCGCGATAAATCAACAACTGTCGGCGCTGGGCCCACGGCAAACAGCGCGTCGCAATTTCAGCGGCGATGGATGCCGAAGACGACGACGACGACGACGACGACGAAATTAAATACGACGTCGCGCATTGTGTACAATGCCGCGGCATCGCGAGCACATAGACGCAGTAAAGTTGTATTCCAACCTCTGCCCCCGAAAAAGACTGTTTTCGCTTTACACGGAGAGAAAGAAAGAGAGAGATATTTCTTTCTCTTTCTCTCTCTTTCGCCGCATAGACGAAATAAATTGATTCCTTCTATCTGCCCCTTGCTGCGCAATCGAATTCGCTATGTTATCCGCTGCTGGAGGTACCGTCGGTACGCGGAGGATGAGCCAGTGATACGATCCACTAATAGGTTCCGCTGTATGCGTGATACATTGAATCGTTCCATTAACAAAATTATCGTACGTTCATTTCGTAACTTCGCCATTTCCGCGCCGGTCGTTTCTTCCGATATAGTATTAGAGGGAAAACGCGCGCGCGTTCCGAGATATACTCCGGTCTCAAAAGACCAGAGCTCATCCGAACGAAAATCTGAATCCTCGTATCAATTTAAAGTTTTCCATAATCGATAAACACAAAAGTAAACTTCGCGGCAACTTTATGTACGCGATGCCGAACTCTATTTCTCATCGCTGTTGAATCTTGCGCTCACCGTCAAGAGGGTAAGATATTTTCGAGCTGCTTGTTCCAGAAAAAGTACACGTAAAAAAAAAACGGAATGAAATTAATAAACGAGAAATGTCAATCTTTATATTTTCACTGAGAAAATCGGAAAGTTTTTAAATATAAATTCTACAAACTTAAAACTGACATGTAATATTTATACATCTTATCACTTTGACGTTCGATAACCTCCTCGCCGTTATATTTGGATTTTTTCTTATTTCGTGCGAGAATCCCGATGATAATCTACCGTGCTCGGTGAATGTTCTCGGACCAGCAGTGCACAACTTCCGCAACAACTGTTAGCGCTGTAAATCACCGGGCGTATCACTGAAAACGTGGACGCGCTTTCTTATTTTTCCGTCTGCTCGCGTCACATCCCTCTCTCTCTTTCTCTGTCTCTCCTCCCCCCCCCCCCCCGTCGCTCGACAATACGGCGACAATGAATATCGGAGACAATAACGACGGCGCGCGCGAGAAGAATGGCGCGCGTTTCGCTTTTTCGATCGCGACGGATATTCTATCTCGCCGCGGAACGGAACTTCCGCACGCTCGGCGAGCGCCCGATATTACTTCGCCGACGGGCCGGGGTTCCGGATCCTTTCGTTTCGCCTACCTGGTCTGAATTGTAACTTCCCCGAGAGAGCGATTTTCAGCGATCCGAGAAGTCGAAGCGCCGCGGTAAAAACCGCATAATGGATTTTCAGGCGCGGAGGCACCAAAAGTTAACGTTCGAAAGAAAACTTTATTCCTATATAGCGTTTCTGTTGTTTCAGAGAGAGCGCTTGATACTCCATACATACATATATATCGTGTGTGTTTTTATTCAGATTTTTAAACTTTGTTTTTTTTTTTTCACGTAAATTCCGCGATCATTTCGGAATCGTTCTGTTTTTAACATGTAAAAAGTTTTTATACATCGACATTTCTATCACGAGAAAATATAATTAATTTTTTTTTTTTTTTTTTTTAATAAAAAATGGTATATCAAGCGACCACGCGAATCGTCGACGTTTATTACACTCTTCGTTATCGTACTCGTCGATTTATATTGTATTTTTATGTTTATTACGCTAACGATGTTTGCAAGATAAAATAATAAAATATCTGCCAAATAAATCGGATAACAACGACGTTGAAATTTGTATATTGGAAAAAAAACTGTAATTTTTAGAAAATGCTTTAGTTTCATTACATTTTCATCGAGAATACGATAGCTCATAATAAAAAATCAAAAAAACAAAACAAAAAAAACAACAAATCCGATTTGTTTTCGTGCTGCGAAATGTGAACTACGTAGGCTTTACATGCCAGCGATTGCAGTATATCAATCCCGTTGGTCCGACCGATCTGACATTATTTTTAGTAAGAGCTACGCGACGAGAAGGATTTCGCCTTTGACAACTGACTGACGTTTTCCATTTCACGCCGGCTGAAGATTTCCGTATATATTCCGCACGAATTGCATGCGTACATTATATCACTCGAAAATACTCATTCGACTTTCGAATATCGCAACGTACGATTGAAATCTGAAGTTTCGAAATGAAAAACGCTGGGCAAGCGGCGGCGGCGGCGACGGCGCGGCGCGCGGGAAATGTCTCGCGGCGTTATTTCGCATATTTGCAATTCTCTATTTTATTCTACATTTTTAATGCATCTTTTTGCGCGCGAACAATTTACAGAACAAAAAAAAACTTCCAATAAAACGGAATTTGATAGTTTTTTTTTTTTTTTATTTTCGCGGCGCTTCCGCGTCGTTCATCAACGTGATAATTACGCCGCAGAACTAAGAAGCTTTCAGTGTAAATTGGTCGATGCGGCAACGGCAACATTCGGAGCAAGGATCGTGCCAATATGAGCCAGTGTTCTTCCGTGCCGGATAGCACGAATTAACATCCGCATTTGCATCCAACCGGTTGCGCAGTCTGCAGTGACATAAACGCGGCACGAAACGGCTTCCTCCCAGGCTCGTTTCCTCCCGAAACTCCAACTTGCGGGAATGCCCTCGAGCGGAGTTCACGACGACGTGCTCTCCGTATGACGGATCGTTCCACGCGCAACTTCCCGAAAATAAAGGAAAATCTTGACGAAACGGTGCAAAACGGGAGGAAGGAGCCTGATTAAAGCGCGACCCGTAATGAATTTCAATTTCAACCTCCTCTCGTTCTCGCCGCTCCTCTTCAGGAATAAAAAAAAAGTAAAAAAACGAAACTTTCCGCGGGTAAATTACAATTAATCGAACCAATTTTTTTTCTACAAGTTGCTGTTGTATTTTAGTTAATTGATCAGTGTGTTGCGATGATATAAATTCTCGATTCTGATATCTATGGCGAGAGATACGCGAAGTACGGATCTCTATAATATCGCGCGTATCGAGAAAATATAGTTTTTCTCACAAACACGGACGTTCGCTCGTTCTTCCCCCATCGATCGTCGTGGCAAAGCGAATTGCGCAAGACATAAATACGCGCTGATAAGACATCGATATACACTTGGTAGGTTCCAATTCATCACCCGGAAGTGTAGGTACATATAGTTACGTCGCAGTAACATAACATACGCGTTGGCCGCGTTCTAGACAAACCTTGTCGTGCCTAATTTATTGCCTCATTCTACTGCCATATCGCGCTAGTCGCAGTCTGAGGCTGGCTTTGCCATGTAAAACGGTATTAAGGCAATTACCATCCTACTGTGCGTAATCTTTCAGTAAACATAAACCCGGCCTCCGGATTGTCAGGAAGTTTCGAAGCGATGTATACTTAGCAGGATTAGTCGAAGATTAATTAATACACTTAGGATATGGGCCGCTCCCGTTATTATACACTTCAACTATCTGGGTCCCCCTTCCCCCCCCCAAACGCGCGATTTTCTCTTGCGAAACAAAATCCGGAAATTCGTGAGACGGAAATGTACGGTCGTGCGCACATTCTGACAGTCTCATTTCAAAGTTATACTCACGGATTAAATAGTACCGCTCCATATGATATTTATAAAAGCGTTATTTGTGAAATGTACAGAAATTGTAATATCAAAACTAATTCAATTTTGCCGGATACGAAAAATCCGTATCCTTCCATTAAAAAAAAAAAAAAAAAAAAAAAATATTTAATCTACTTCTCAAATTACATTTTATATAAATAATATGATACAAGTAATATTATATATAAATAATATTATATTATACTGTTAATATTAACAGAGAGCTCGCAAAGTTACATTTGAAGATTTAGTGTTTCAAATTTTCTCTGTTTGCGAAATTTTACCTCGAATGTCACTTTTACCGGAGGGACAAATCCGAACTCGTCCTGTTCTTACGACGGTATTAAATAGCGCCTTTCTCGATTACTCTCCAAGTCGATGCGAACGAAACTGCGTTTGCCATCCCACACTGTACCGAGATATAGTTTCGTTTACGGCTGGTCACGACACTCTGGACGTTCCCAGGAACGGGAGAGAGGTCGGACGCCACGACTTCCTGCGACAGTAAAATCCGCGGAGCTTACGCCCGGCGTCGCGTCGTAAAGTGTCGTCACTATACGAAGGATCTGGATCTAAGGTACTACGGATATATTCCACTACGTTCTCACGGACGTTCTCCATTATTTGCACGCGCGCGAAACGTTCGAGCGCCGCTTCGAACAAGAGAGAGGCGAGATTCGAAACTCGGAACTTCTCACACATTTGCTCCTCTGCTGTTATTTAATTTAAAGACCGAATTTTCTCGACTCTCGCGCGCGCGAATATACACACGTATCCTCGAATATATTTGTGCATTTACACTCGCAACACGCTTCAAAAGACGTTTATATACATATATATATATATATATATAATATATATGTACGTGCATTACGAATAAAATAATCGTTGCGATGAACATCACGTTTTATGACCGGCACCACAAATATGATACTTCGCGTTGCGGTGCTCGAAAAGTTTCACTCTCGAGGGTGGAATTCGCTCGCGCGCGCGCGCACTCGCGAAAACAACTTTCCAAATAACACTGTTGTGTGTGTGCATGTGGATGTGTTGTATAGCGAAACTTATTTTTATCGTCGAGAGTTGATAAAAATTCACATTTTATTGCGAGCGCAATGTTTTTCCTCTTTCCGCCTTTGACGAAGCGTTTTCGCGAACTGCACGCTGCTGCTTCGACACGCGTGCTCCCTTGAGCATACAAATTTTCAAGTTCACCGAGCGAAAAGAGAATCGCATATATTGGGTGTTTTTTTTTTCTCCTTCTTCCGTCCGTGTCGAATCGCCGTGTTCCCGATCGAACGAGAACGACAGATTCTTCCGGTTACTCGCGCAATTATTCAGACGCCGCGGGCAAAAGCCCGAGCGGAATAGGAAAAAGCGGAGTACAACATTCCGGTCCTGTGCGTTTTCACTATCCTTTCCGCGCGCCCGGCGCCATTCGGCGCATCCGCGCGCGCGGAACGCGCTACATCTCATTCCCTCCGGGCTGTGCGCGCGGCAACGCAAAACAAAGTGCACCCTCGTAAAATATTATGTAGGATAAGGAGGCCTTGGCGCGGGGCCACAATCGATGGCTATGCCGGGAGTCTGGAAAGTTTATCCGGCCAAAGAGCTTAGCGTGACTGCGGCGCGCGTTGTACCCTGGGCCGCGGGAACTTCTCCCTTTATAAATAAACTTCGTCAGGACCATCCCGGGATCGTCCCCATTCTTGTGTGTGTCCGGCTTAAGCGTCTAATCCCGCCACACACGCCCCGCGACGAGCGCACGCCGAGCGTGTTAAACTTACACGCCCGCCCTCCGAGAGCCCGGCATCGTCTTCGAACTCGCCCCTCTCTTAGGCGAATGCCCCTATTCAAGACGCGTTCTCGACCCCGCGGCTTTTCTATTCCCGCGACTCCCCCGCGTCGTATTCCAAACTACGGGGAATATATATGCGCTCGCTCCCGCGTTCATCGAACGGATGATCGCCCATGAGAACTCGCAGCGGAGGCAGCGCTTGTAAGAGGATTGGCATACGCTTGAGATTTTACGAAGGAGGTTTTCGTACATGCGGTGTATAACACGTGTGTGAACCGCCGATTTGAAAAATGATATTACTCGCTCGTGTAATATCGTGCATTTTAATACAGAGATATAAGATTTTTCAGATAAATCTATTTCACGGCGATAAAAGCGGGATGAAAAGATATAACGTAAAGTTTTTACATGGCAAAAGTGAAAAATATCCACGCACTGACGCACGGGATCTCACGAAGGAAATCTTTGAAAGAGGAAAAAACGAGAGAAAAAGAGAGATTGTTTTTTGTTATGGTGACTATAATGCATCTGGTAAGATCATGATATAAAGATAATGGATATGGGAAAAAATTAAAGATATACATTATTACGCTTACGTGTGTGTAATGCGCTCTGGCTCACATTTTTGATGTTGCAAAGGCTCGGATTCTCCGTTATCACAAAGTTACGGGGTTGCACAGTAAACGTCTCCTCGGGTAAGCGCAATGTTATATCCTTGTGTCAACGTGTCGTGTCGCGTTCCAATTTATAGTGTTCGCATTATACATTATCCGCCAGGATGCGAGTAGGGAAGAGGCGCAGCGAGCGCAGAACATCGTTGCGCTCAGTAACAGCATGCGCGTTAAATTATTCAACGAAGTCTCCTCTTGATGTCATAATTATTATATTAAAAAATTTTCACCACACACACACACACACAAATGAGAGAGAGAGACGGATATCTTATCGTATTTTTAGCAGAGAAAGAGAGAGATGTATATTACATTTATGTGTGTATAAAAAATTTATAACAGTAAAAGAAGATGAATGGAATAATCTTATTTGAGAAAGTGCAGCGCGATAAGAAATTAAATTAATTACTTTTATCGCTTTGCGAGAGGATTTCAAATCTCTCTTACTCTAGCGATGTTAAGTTTGATAAGATCACAAGCAAAATAGACTTCGGGTTGTACAGAAATATCGAAAGATTTAATCGCGAAAAAAGGTTTGATCTTACCTGGAGGATGCGCGATTTTCCACGAAGCGAGTTCATCAATCTGCAACAGGTTACCGCGCCGCTCCGCGTGATACTCCCGCTTTATGCACACAATGCGTGTAGCCGATCCCAACAAATCCGCTCCCCGTCCCGTGCAAACCTTGTTATGCATTGTACTGGTTTTGCCGCGCTAAAGAAAAGAGTGCGCATCCGACCCCGAATATTCGTCATCCCGCGGGCTAAAGCGATTTAATACGGCTAAGTAATTTCCCCTTAACTTTATCGCGCGAAACTTTCGTTCTGGGAACTTGTTATACTGCCGCAGATGTGTAAGCTCCTGAATTATCCTGTCGACGCATTAAGCAAGTATCCCGTGGAAGTGCGAGGTGAACCAACAAAGTGCCGAGCTCAGCGAAATCTCGGCAAAAAAAAAAAAAAAAAATCCGGGCAAATAAAAATACGTAAGACGCGAAATTAAGAAAAACATTTTAAAAAACCCAGCTACACAATCAGTTAAAGAATTCCAGAAAAAGAAATTCGCGTACACTTCGCGTAAACAAAATTCGTCTTGGCGTGTAACACTACACTTTGCCAATTCCAAGAAGCAATAACTTGTCTCATCTAAAAAACGGGAGAATGCGAGAGAATAATAAACAAAGAGAAAATCCAGTAGAGATTTATATATTTGATTTATATATTTGATCATATTCTCCATGTTTTGATTAAAAAAAAAAAAAACAACAAAAAAAAAACTCGAAGCGAACGTGCACTACGTCCGGCGCACACATCACGCAGTTCGTCGCACGTCACCCCGCGCTGCGTCACGATAGTTGTGTGTCACGCGAATCGAGCGTTGTGGCAGTTTTGTTTCGTCGATGCAAAGATCACACCGACAGGACTCTGTCATGTTCACGCGGGGTACAAACGTCGTACGCGCGTATGTATGTACCGTGTGTCGGCGTACAACAAAGGGGAAGGGGCGGGAGAGGTCGAGAGGGGATAACAACACGTTGCTTTCTCACACTCTGCGAATCAAACCGGGGGCGTAAATGCAATTTCAACGATTCGAGAGAGACGAGAGCCACCGGAAAAGTTACGTTTCGGCGCGGGCGTCACAAAAATGCGCGGGCGTTTCTTCGAAAATTCCACGTGTGTTTTAACGGAACTTATCCATTCAGGATGGGTTCGGTGCTATTTTGGACACGATCATGAATAATGTAAACTCGAAAAGCGAAGAAAACCGATTCGCGCAAAAGAGATTTGTATTCGATAAAAGTAAATGCGATTTTCTCTCTCCCGTTCATTCATCGCGACTATAAAGCAATTTCACAATTCCGGTCGAGTTAATAACTTTTTCTCTTCATTGTTTCATTATTTATAATCAAACATTATCAAAATTTCATCAGAGTTGAACAACATTTCAGTTTTAGTCTTCTTTTTCGAACAGTCTGCGTCGAGCAAAAATCGAATTATTCAATTCATTTGCTTCCGAAATAAACTTCGATAAGAGAGTTCGTCGTGCAAATTTGCCGACGAACATTTGGAAAATGATCGCGCTCTCTTCCCTCTCCTTCTCGTTCAGAAGTAAAATGTCGCTGGAAGATTCATTTTCGATAAAACCAATTTGGTCGCACGCACGAGCGCGCGCGTTTGCGATAAATAATCGCGTGCTTAACGCGCGCACGCTTGTGCCGCGCGCCGTTTCTACATTGTTTAATCAACGGTCACACCGTGTGTGTCCGCTCGCGGTGTGATATCGCGCGGACGTTACGCGCGAATTACATGCCGCGGACGAATCGTATCGCGTGAAACGACGTAAACCGCCAATTATGCGTAATCTACAAATATACACGGTGATCCGGATAATTTGCCTGATATGCGCCACTTGTTTCCGTACAATTTGTGCGACAACAAATATTCTCGTGCGCTATAAACAAAAATCGCCACTTTGTCTATAAACACTTTGTTTTATGGAATGTACGCGGGATAATATTGTTAATTAATTTAATAACAATAAGTTAATTAATGTAATTTTATAATTTAATTGACGCGCACAAAATTCACACACCGCGGATATAACGTGCGGTTCTTTTTAATAAAATGAATCGGCTATACGTCGAATCACGTCCAATCGTTGCCCACAATCTATCAGTTAGTTTCGTTAATTTCGTTAATAGCCTCCTGCGAAATCGATAGCTTCGCGAGTTCGCGAGATTCGCCGGGAAAACTTATTGACGCATCGCCGGAAAGGCTCAAACAAACATTAACGTATCGGGGAGAGAGAGACGCGAGACTATTTCTCGACCGCGACTGCAAACGTGCATGAGAGCGTTTCAAACTGTGGAAACGCTTCCCCGTCGTCTGACGTGCCGAAGATGGAGAGCGAAATTTATACATTACGCAGCGTCATCGTTTACCTTGGCGGGAGGGAAGTGGTGCGGTGGCGCATCACCAAAGTTACACACGTCGCGCGCGTTCGTCGAGTTTCCACGGAATTAAACGGGCACGGCGGTAAATCGCGCGCGATTGTTCGTCACCGGACACACGTACCTATACGTTTCCCGTTCGTTGTTATTCCGCGATAACGTTATCTTTACGTCGTCGTAGATTTTGCAGTTTCAGCGGATCGACAAAAGGCAGGCCCTTCCCTCGTCACCGCGATTAGAATTCCGATAGAAATAAGCGGCAGCTTTGCTGCGGAGCGACGTTTTTCCCGAGAGCGCGGAGTTCGAGGGAAAAAAAACAGTTTTTTCCCCTCGAAATAAAATAAGAGACGAGAGTATTTCGCAGAACGTGCGCAAGGATGAAAATTTACCGTAAAATCGTTAATTGTATCGGTGATTATCCGCGACGTGTACGCAAAGCAACTGCGCTGTCGTCTTAAGGTAGTCACGTAAGATCCAGAGGGTACGGAATTAAGCTTCATCATGGCTGGAAAATTCCGGCCGTGTTTGCTCATATATGAAGAGAACCGCCTCACCTAGGGGGCAGAATTTTCGAGTAGACGTTTGTAAACGGCTTTAAACGACGTAAAGGCGCGAGCGAGGCTGAGCTTCGCTTGATGAACGAGCTTAACTCATTTAACATCGCTTACTGCTAGACTGACGGTCAAACTGAGATACCGCGAGGCTTTCTGGGACACGTGCGAGAGTTCTGTGAAGCCCCATGTGACCCGTGTGTGTGCGTGCGTACGTGTGTGTGTGTGTGTGTATGCGCGACCTGCTCGGAGAGAACCCGAGAGAGCGCGCCAAATCCCACATTCTAACCGTATCTCAGCAGTACAAATTCCCCTCTTAATCACGACCCTCTTTAACCCTTTCGGAATCAAGTCTGCTTATTAAAGGATAAATCCACTCCCGAGTTTCTTTACGGCCTCGTGAATCCACGACCGCGCTCCGGGAGTCGCGAAACAAAATTAATTGAAATCGCGAATTTTCTTGACAAAAAATTGACGGCGAACGAGTCGCTTCTTTTTGGAAAAAAAGTACATATATATAAATATATAATTTGCAAGTGCGCAAAAAAAAGAAAATCAGTATGTTAATCGCGGTGAACGTTGAGAGCGAAATGACGTCGAGTGACATTAAAGCGACAGCGGTTATTTTGAAATTTTGAGGACTCTCCGCAAATGCGAAAATTCAGGTCGCGCGCGCGCGCTGTTTTCCAGATGCTTTTTGAAACTCGCCGTATAAGGACTCTCCGCAAAATACAGATTTAGGTCGCGATAGAGTCGCGCGCTTGCCGTGTGTGTGTCCGCCGAGAGAGTTATGTTAAAAATCGGACGATTTACGATTTCTTTCAAAACAATGAGCTGATGCGAGAGGCAACAAACAGCCCAGATTTCGGTTCTCAGCTCGGCCCGACGTAATATCGCTCGTTTATCACGCGCGTATTAAGGCCAGCTGGTATAATACGCAGCGGAGAGGCGGGTCGGTGACAGACGCGAAATTTATCGTGCCTGTACGTACAATTCTTATGCGAGCCTTTGCTTTTTGGACAATGGCCGTCTAGCTGCCGCGCGCAATGTTTCGCCTAGCTTCTATCAACGCGCCTTCGCACATAAATTTGCGAAATACGTACAGTCGAGTCTGTACTTTTCGTTATTCGATTTTCTCGCTGAGCGCATTTTTAAAAAATAACCTATTCTCTCACAAATTCGGAGCATTGTGTTAATTGAAACGGAGAGTAGTTCACATCCCGCGCGAGTTGTTTCTCGCGGCCACAAAGTCCGAGAATTAATAAGGGGTCGGGGCGTGAAAAGCGACGCCGCTCTGCAATAAGGAATAAGAGGCGGAGGCGCGAAGAGATTATTGGTGCGACGGGATTAATCGCCTTGGTCGCGCGAGTCACGTGTAATTAAATTAAACTTCTCAAGAATTTCACTTAGCGGCAGACAGGACGCCGATGTGTTACCGATTCCGGCAATGAGCGCGCAACGAACTTGGCGCGTACATCAGGTGAGCCCACGTCCCGGCATAAAATCGCTCGCAGCCTCCTCCTCCTCCTCTTCTCTCGCGCTCTCTTCCCCCCGTTTTCCTTCTTCCTCCCTAGCTCGCCTCGGCGCCTCGTTTCCGGACGGGAATATTAATGGACTCGAGATGAAATACCGTGGATGTCGACCGTCCACCGTGCGCGGTAATAAAGAGCCGAATACGTACGAACGATCGTTAAATTGCAATCATCGGCGGGGAGACTTTACCTTGGTCTCTTGAGAACAAACGCCTTTCGTGGCAATTAAAAACTCCTCGACGACGTTCTTCTTTTTCTCTCTCTCTCTTTCTCGTTCTCTCTGTGTATCTTTTTTTTTTTCGCATTCACCGGTTTTGTGTGTCAACGCGATGACAACGCGGAGTTATAAAATTCCTGGGCGTCATATAATCCGGGGTGATATAAAAGCGGCGAGCACTCGTTTCAACAACGGGACAATATTTCAGAGTGCGTCCGAGCACGCCCAGAGGACGCGTTATAATCGGCGAATTTTTCATAATGACGTCGTTATGACGGCGGCAAATTAGCACGAAAGTATCCCGATGTGAAATATCGAAAATTGCGCGCGCGACCCGCTAATTTTCGCGACTAATGGAAACGTATTTTCCCGAGTTGTATTGTGTGCCGCGGCGCGAGTAATTAAATGCCCGGAACGCGGGGACAGATTTTTCCGACACGTTAATTCGCACATCCGCACGTCAACACAGTACAGTGGCGCTTTGAATCGTTTTCGTCGCGAGAGTTTGCATTTCCGTAGAAAGCAAATCGTAGATTTCGTCTTCGTCGTCATCATTTTGCATCTAAGGACTCTTCTTTTTTTTTGCACCGCTCTTTTCTCTCTCTCTCTATTTCTCTCTCTACTTTTCCTGAGATTCAGTTGCCGGACAGATAAGTGGAACGCCAATAAGTAGACCGGTCTTAACTTACGTGCAATTTGTTCATGGATCAAAGCGAAGCGGGAAGGTTGTCGAGAAACGGCTTCTGGACGTAATTTAACTTTGGCAGTGGACGGACTTCGACGATATGCAACGGGAGTGCCACCTGCGGCATGTCCGGAAGATTGCTACTTGCGCCAAGTGAAGTGGAGTGTCGCACTATACCCCCGCGGCTTCTTACGAAACGCTCGACTTGCTCGCACGGATTTCCGTTCGTCCTGTCTCCCAAGTGGCGAACTTGGAAATATTTGCCGGACTGCACACTAAGTCGAACTAAACTCCTAGTATCTTGTTAGTCTTTAGATATCTCTCATATTTAGATCGGTGTATACGTAATATAATACATAAATATATAATGTAAACGTGAAAGCTAATAATGCTTTTCATATTAAATCCTGAATATTTTTCTCCTCTTTCATTTCTTTTTTTTTTTTTTTTTTTTTTTATGTATGTATGAGATGTGCGAAATAAACAAATGTAAAGAGAAAGAGAGAGAGAGTAGAGCGCAGAGATGTGATGCGGATTTTTAGTTCTAGCGTTTTCCGTATCAATTTCCCTATAATGAGAAGTTTATTCCGCTTATATTTCCATTTTCCGAAGTGACGATCTCTCTTTCTCTCCTCCGCTGAGGAGGAAAATCTCTCTTTGAAATTTCGTTGTTTCATCGCTCTTGTATCCCGCTCTTTCCAACTACACTCCGGAGTCACAAACTTGCGAGATAACAACATTCGTATAGCAGCAACGCTCCGGATCGGCACGTTCTCGGGACTTTGCGGGAAGTTTGCACGAGTTTGTGAGATGTTGTATTTGCTTTTTGAAAGACGCCATTATATGAGTTTTTTGCGCGTACAACTCACGTCGTTACATGGCGAAAATGGATTTTTTTTTTTTTTTTATGGGCTTATCAGAAATAAATCGTGTCGATCTTTGAGAAAAAATAACAAAATATACACCCAGATCTCTCCTCAAGGAAGACACAGAGTTTGTTAGGGTAAGTCACTTTCACGAAAGATAATCTTATATATTCAAGTATATAATAAGATACAATTTATCCACTTCCTCACTCGCTCCAGATATAAAAACCTAAGTTCCGAATGGAGGACTCGACTCAGATAAGATGTCTGGCTCGAGGAAGACCGTGTCCACTCGTTTCTGAGTATTACGTGCATTGACAGAGAGAATCCACGAAACTTTCTACAGCAAAGTGGACATAAAAGAACATCGCAGAACTCCTTGACGCGAATTCCCGGTGACCGCGCGGGTTCATTTTACTGGAATCCGTCATAATGCGAGCGCTTCGTAATTACCGCTGTTCCGTCGCGGTGGATGTAACGAGAAATGTTGTGTGTTAAAAATAAAATATTCAGAAGCGTAAAACGACAATACGCGACCGTTCATATTTTTTTGCAACCATCAAGCTGCCGCAGAAGGATGCGATAGCTTGTGCCTTATCGTTCACTGTCCATCAATCAATGATTATTTCATTCGTTTGCGGCTTTCACATCGCGACGCTCCCATTATTGTTCGTTCGAAGATAGATGCGTTCGCCAACGTATCTATGTATAGCTGTCATATCCCGTTGACAGGTCTCTCCAATTTGTCGAATGCCAGCTGTTGCGTTGGTTCTGGCAGCCGCATTGTGGTTAGCCCGCACCTTAGCACCGCGACACCTTTGCTCGATATAGCGGATCAAATTGGATATAGCACATTGAATTGTAACGGAACGTGGCAGAGAATTAGTCGTATTGCTCGTGTCTTGGGAAAATGGCGTGCACATCGAGTAAATATCGAACGTGACAACGTCTCGTGACGAAGTTCTTACTTGGAGACGCAGTTTGCGTAGTTTATAAAAATGTACCATATACGCTGAATTTCGTAAGAGAATATTAAGAGAGGGGAGATTCGCACGCGCACACAATCTGAGAGAAAAAAATATCACTCAGAAAATTGCAAACCGTACGGAAGTAAGTTGCGAAGTATTAAAAACTGTGCACCCCGCGCAATTCTATCTGAAAATATTGCTACGAAAGAGAATTGCATTGAAGTGTAAATGGAAATTTCACGTAATATTTTTGCTTTTAATTCTCGCGCTATCTCTCATTGAAAAATCGCTGACAGAAGAGAAAGAGAGGGAGAGAGAAAAAAGAACGTATTATCTGACGTGACTTTAATGTACGTTCTCCTCAGATGGATATAGCCGGGGGCCCGGGATGTATACGCGGCGGGACGCGCGCGCGTTCGCTGTAACGTGTGTTTGTAACGGGATTCTAACAATAAGTTACGGTGAAATAACGCGCCCGCGCGGCGATTATCATCGACGCGAAGGTAGAGAGCAGCGGCCGGCCCACCCTTTCCAGCTGATGATTAAAGAAAACCTCATTCGCGCTGGCGCTTGTATGTTATTGCCGATCCTATCCACGGCGAGCCGTTCGCCGGCGAGATAAGCTAATTTTAATTATCTCGCAGTGGGAGCGTGCTATTCGCGAACGGACACGTCCGTTCTAGATAAGACCGAATAAATGGGATTCGAGCGTCTACGGTTATAACTATGTGAGAATCGTTGGTGGTGCGCCCACATTCTCCCACTCTCTTCTCTCATACTCTCTCTATCTCTCTCTCTTTCTTCCTCTCCTTCTCTCTTGAGCGGCTCGTCTCCCCTCAGCGGGGTTTATTGAAATTCTATGCGCCACAGAATAAAACGTACTGACTTCTACTAATCGCCGCCATTAGTCCGACGCGCTACAACTTCTCGGCAGGCCATTACGGGCCCCGCGTCGTTACACGTCGCCTCAGCCGCGCGGCCGCGTTACTACTAGCCCCGCCGTCTGACTATAGCGCGACGTTTACCACTGTCCGACTTTATTTCTGTGCGATCGCGAAAATTTCCCGTCGATACCCATTATCGATTACGCTTAATACCACCATCCAGTTGCTGCCTCGCTCTGCTTTTAAGCGTTCGGTGTAAGCGTTTCTATCCGCGGACCGGGCAAGCCGGAAGGGGAAACCCCCGCGCTCATTTCCCGTAAAAGCTTTTACCCTCTGCAACAGTAACTCGCTGCTATTTTATGTCATTTATAGTCGCATAGGTTTGATGGTCGCCTACGAACGAAGCTAATTCAGTGCGACTTACTTTTCCTTTTTTTTTTTTTTTTACGAATAACTTTTATAGAAAGAGTACGCTTGTACTTATAGGATACGCTTGTTTTAATTTGTTTTTTTTTCTTTTTTTTTTTTAAGCAAAAGATGTTGTACACGTGGAAAGTTTTTCCTCCTTTCAAAGAATTTTAATTTTCTTCTTCTTAGAAAGATGCGACGAGCCAAGAAGAGTAAATTTCTAACACGGTTTTTTGCGCGTAAAGTAATAAAAGTAAACATGATAGTTCAATATAAACAATATATAAAAGACGAAAGTACACGGATGCGTGAAGTCTCGGCAAATCATCGCAAAGAGCAAACTGCTGAGTATCCGTCATAGAGCAGGGTCTCTCGAGCGCGATGTATTCTCAACGAGATCGTGAAGGGCGGCTTGGTTGTGCCAGCCAAGGAAAAAGGATGAAGCCGGACGAAGCGATTTATGAAACGCCAACTCAAAACTTTCATCGCAACTTCTTCGCGCGCCGTGTACCTTGCCGCTTAATGAATATAAATCGTAAAACGCGCTACGTAGCTCGAAGTACCTCTGATTAGTTACGCAGGTATGCACCTGCAACGAGATGAACAAACATCCTTCGCCGTTGCAAACTTTATTCACCCCGTCCCTCTCTCTCTCTATCTTTCTCATTCTCCTTCTTGTTCACGTCGGATTTAAATCCCGACGATGAATGCCGTATAACTTTCGCAGAAGACACGCAAACACCCGAAGAAAAACTAACAATAACACCCGCGAAACCGTATTCGCGCAATAACCGACGCGATATCCGCGGATTAGAAACAGTAAAATGATTAAGAAATGATAAATGAGACGATCGAAAAATTAAGAATGAATAATTCAATATGCAAATCGCGCGACCGAGAATTGTAGCCAAGAATTGCGAAGAACTGAGTTCGAGTCATTAATTATATCTGAAAAATTCTATTCTTTATTGTTAATCACTCGTCGTCACCGCGCGTCAACCATCACAATATATCGCGAACTTTTAATTAGGGCGGAGGAAAGGGGAGACGAAACAAAAAGGACTTCGCGGTTCACGTTATGCGAGAGGTATAACGATCGGCGACGGGGGAGCGACGCGATTGGCAGAATGAATGAAGATCGTTTGCGAATCCACGGCACATCGCGGAACGTTACAAAGACAGAGTACCGCAAGACGGCTCGACGACATTAACTTTAATGGGATTTGATGAAGAGGCGTGAAAGGAGAAAGAGAGATAGAATCCATTTGAGTCTCACTTCGCGCGCGCAGAGGATAGCCGCGGGCATAGACTGAAAATTTAGCGTGAATTTGTCACTTTATCGATCCCCCCACGCTGATGTTATGATGTTTAATTTCGCGATGCGTAACGCGCACGCAATAACGCGCACGCAATAACGCGCATTCGAGTTTCACTTGCTCGCAAATTTTAGCGTTTGAAAAAATTCGCCGTTTTATTTCGGAACATTTTTTAATTCACGGTATATTTCACGCGGGAAACAAAATGTCGAAATTTCCGCAACAAGCTGGCGATTTAACAACAGTTATTTTTGTCGTATTATTTTTTTTTTGTTCCCACCCCCTTCTGTTAACGAAACGCGACGCAACGTTGACCGTGCCGTCGAGTGTATTACGCCACGTTTGCCACGTAATATCAAAGCGCCCTACATTTCGCTCGCGATATTTCCAATTTCGTTTGTTAATCGTTTGTATTTCAAGCGTAAAATTAAAAGCATAGTTCACCCATTCTCTTTTTTCCCATATAGATATTGTTTTATAAAATATGTAGAGAGAGAGAGTTGTGTGCGGAAAATCTGTGCGCAAAATTTAATTTTACGCACACAGAGGCTTTTGCACCCTTTTGCTCGCGATCAGACTTTTGTTCGATAGTGTGCTCGAGTTAAATCTCTTAATTGAAACTGACAGCTGTGGAATTTGTAATGTACTTATCTTCTATCCGCTTCGGGAGAGAAGAAGAGAAACAGTATGTGCGCTATCACACTTTAATGTTAGAGGATATATTTCCCAGAAGAGAACAAGCTTTTACTCTACCCTCTCCACCCGGGGGCGATTTTTCTAACGAATGACTTGGGCCGCGCGCAGCCTCATGTATGTTACACGTGTGTGTGTTACGCGTATGTTACGCCGAGCGGCGGTCGAAGTAAATTCTCCGTAATATTCAGCGTCGTGAAACCGTCGTCGTGTACGGTGTCAGCGGTCCTACAACAACATTTAATACTGCAGCGCGAGAGAACGGAGCCTCTCTCGTGCCACGCGAGATCAATATCCCGTAAAGGCTCACCACCGCGGGAGCCACTGTATTTTCGTTCCCACGGAATCAGCACTATTTCGGTATCGTGTAACGCGCTAGTCCGTTTCTGCCAGACTAGCTCCGCGCGCAATTTTAAACATCCGATTATACGCTCGCACGCAAAAATATCCTTTCCTCTATATTTTCTCGATGTGCATATATACGTATTTATGTAAATAAGTATTTTTACACGTAGTATATCTGCAACGATAATGTGTCTTCTGTGAGAAAACTTTATATTTCGAAAAACCTCAAATATATATATAGGCACTTCGCCGGGAAATCGCATTACGACCTCCGACAAAAAAACTAGCTAACAGAAAATACGTAACAGAAAATACGCGACAATACGCCAGATTTAATAAATTTTATTTTTATCGTTTCCTATATTTAATTCTCGCGCTCGATATGTAACGAAATTTCACAAACTGCACGCCGTAC
>QVOA01013930.1:42500-53421 GCA_014825685.1 Pseudomyrmex cubaensis
ATTTACAAGCAAACTTAATCATTAATTCGGATTCAATAATCGGTTCCCCGTTTTGTACGTCGAAAGGTGTCAAGTGCGCCCGACGCGAACAATGCGTCATACATACATTTATGCGAGCGCGTGCGCGCAAGCACGCGGCAACGCTCGTTTGCACGTCAAAAATGGCTTTACCATATTACGTCATAATCTGTTTTTAATATTCAATGAACTTGTGTTACAAAGTTATTAAATCAAAAGCACACGGTAATGAACATTAACAGTTATCACGCTGGAAAGCCCCCGATGTTGCCACGTTTCATTTAAATCACCTCCACGCCTATTGTATTTATTCATGCCGTCGTCAATAATTGTGAGTTTTATCCATCAAAATAAATAATTAGAGAGAGAGAAAGAGAGAGAGAGAGCGATACCTTTTATTATACAGACGGAATAACGACGTGTGTTTTAAATACGCGCAAAAACGCGCCTCATTATCCCTCGTTAATAGTTGCGTGAGTTAAACGCAGCCGTTTTAGAATTTTTGCGCCGGAAATGTTTGGAAACATCTCGTAAAAACGTGTACCGAAAACCCACACACTCTCCAAACAAATTCGAAGAATCTATCATCGAAATTTTCGATCGAGTCGACATTTGTAACGAGGGAAGACGGGGCGGCAAATTTGTTTGCTTCGGGCGACAGTCCTGGACCTAAGAAACGGGACGACGCGTACGAAATATTCACCATCGTCGGTCGCTCGTGCTCCCCGACGGTACTAGGTCGCACGTGTTCCGAGCGCAACGAGCGCACGTGTCACGAGCGTTCCGGGTCGGGAGCGGAGCACGTAATAATTCGAAAAGTAGCGATCGCCGTCGTCGTCCCGTTGCAGCCGTAACGCATCGTTCACCACCGTCGCCGCGCTCTCAGTGTAATTGCAACGGGCCGGGGAGCGTTTGTGCGACGCTCGTAATCGGTGAATCGTGCCGAAGGGTTTCACGTCGCGAGAAACCCCGAATGTTCGAGTTGCAAGCTCGGCACGCAGTGCAGCTTAGCAATCGTCCTGCTGTGTGCGCGCGACACCACGATTGCGCTTGCAGACACGCGAGCGAAATCGTTTAATCGCGCAGTCCTGTGTGCAACGACGTAAACATGACGAATTATTCGCGCAACAGTCATAAATACAAGTCGCGCGCGCGCGAGACCGAAAGTATTCGAAGGTGACGCTGAGGTATTCGCGTCGTTTGTCAGAAAGAGGCGGCGTAATGGTTCGCCGCTTAAGAAATGTTTTGTACATTCCCGTGGGAAACTGATAAGTTTCACTGATAAGTGTTTCCTCTTCGAAATAATGTATCGAATAATTTATAACACGACGGTTTCTTCCCGCGCCACTCTTTTTTTTTTTTGCCAACTTTTTCAACAAGTCGCCGGTTTTTCTCTCTGAGTTTTACGAACCCATTTCCAAAGTCCGAAGTTTGAAAGTTCGATTAAAACTTTTTTAGTTTACTAATGAAACAATTAAAAATTAAACCGTATAAAATAAAACTTGCTAATTTAATCTCGAACTGAACCCTTCCATTGGTCTTTTCGCGTGTCTTCTTGGCTCTTCGATTATATCGTACTTTGAAATGCAGGCGGGGAAAAAAAAAAAACCAATGAAGATACTTGTGTCAGTCAAAATACGGGAAATGCAATTGCAACTTGTCAAAATTACATTATCAAGTCTTCAAGAGACAAGATCGTGTGATATTCCCAGCGTGTTGCCTTTAGAGAATGCGTTTCTCTCTCAAGCGAGTTTCTTCCTCCCGGAAACTAAACCGGATGACATTATCGACAGCACGACTGTAGCTTGACAACATTCGCGACAACGTTCGCAACGTGTCCGGTCGGGTCTCGATGTGCAAGAAGGTTGTTACATTTTAAATGCGACGCAATGTAAGTGAGAACCGTTGGCGATGCGCGTAAAATTATTCCAGAGTGCCGTAGTAGCGTGTCTCGCAACGCTGCTGCGATAACGATCGTCCTCTTTCAGCGCGCGAGGATCTTAATTTTATTACTTGCGCATACATTTCTTTATCATCATGCGCGCGGCGCATACCGGAAACTTTTATCGGGTTTATTTCTTTATTTTTTTTTTTTTTTGTTACACGACTTAAGCGAAACTTACATTACTTACGAGAAATTTACTACGTTGGGAAGATCGGGCGTTGGGATAACAATGGTATCTCTATAGAAATGTTCTAATTACCGTAATTGGGCCAACGAGTTTTTGGCCTTCTGGACGACCGGGCTCATCTCGATCACTTTTAAAACCGCTCCCGCGAAAGCAGGATGACGTTAATTGAGACGAAGTATCATGTAAAACGCCTCGTGGCGCGCGCATTAATAAATCATACGCGAAAAAAAGCCGCAAACGCGCGCGAAAGCGAATCGATAAACGCGACCCCACTGCACTGTCGCGGGTAAAGCGTTTAACCGCGAAACAAGGAAACGGCAACTGCACAGCGGTAACGGATTCATCCTCTTTCTCTGCTTTCCTTTCTCCTCTCTCTCTTTCTCTTTCTCTCTCTTTCCTCTTTGCCGGAATAATCTTATTAAATGAGTATTCGAACTTGACGAAAATCCAATAATAAGCCGCGAGTGAAACAGTTTCCTGCGCAAACGTAATCGACGGACCGTAAGATCGCACCGTATTCTCCGCAATTTCTAGGCAATTTCCGTGCGAAATGCTCCGCTGCCCAATTACCTGGCGGGACGACGAATATTATTGAGACTTTCATATGGGGCTGCTCTTTCACGGTGTATCGCTCGAGAAAATTCTCTCTCTCATATTCCACGACTTAACGAAATCTCTCGTTCCGCACGTTAGATAAGTTTCTCAGTAAGAAGATATCTTTGTAAGATTTGTCGCTTCATTTTTCCAGAATTTTCATCATCAATAAAATTTCCTCTTTCTCATCGATTCTGTCTTGCAATCGAAAAGTTTCACAGTTTGTTATGTTATAAAAAAATGAAGATTGTGTGTGTGAAAGAGAGAGAGAGAGAAAGTCTAAAAGCCTTGCGATTATTATTTAGAAATTCCTAACAATTTTTTTCCGTTTGAACGTTAAATAAATTACTGAGATTTCTCCGGACGTATCAAAGCGCGAACTCTATAATTGCGAGTGTATCTCGGCGGGATCGTTGATTTGCGTATAATCAATAAATCATCTTCATTTTTGCTGGATCCTATCTCAACAAGCGGCGCGAGCGGCGGACAAAAGGAGCAACAATTTTCATCGCGGTGAATTTCACGAGTTGCACTTCTTATTTCATTCGAGCAGACGAAGGTGTATATAGTATAAAAAGAAACGCGGAATGAGACTCGCAAAGTGAACTCCGGGCACGGAATCTAAATGCGAACGGTACGCGTGTGCCATGAACAAATTGCGCGGGGAATAAAGGCTTTTACCATTCTTGCGAGAGCTCCGTCTCTGGTCTTGCCACAAAAGAAGTCTGCGCGAGCGACGCGATTTAACGAAATTTACTTCCGAGTCGATTAACTTTTAATCTCCAGCAGTCGGAAATATATATATATATACATATATATGTATAATAAAGGCGCGTGCTTTGACTCGAGCGAACTTGCGGAACGTATGCAACGTGTTTCAGTAGGCGGAAGCACATTTTAGAAACAGCTTCTTCTTTGACGTAGAGAAATTGTTTTCTTTTTTTCTCGTTTTCAAGCAAAAGAGAGAAAAAAAAGTAAACTGATTGTGCTCATTATTTCGGTTTAGTACGTACATTTCTCACACACGGGAATGTATACGTTGATACCGAGATACATATATATTACATCTCAGGGTTACATCTCCATCTTGGATCAATATATCCCGGACAGCGGGGCCTCGAAGCAACATGTCGATGAACCACGAATGCGCCGAACGCGCAGCACAAGTGATGATTACGTCGCGCCGCCGCGACTCAGCTCGCATATAGTTGAGAACCTAATCACGGATTTCCTAGACAGTCGTAAAACCCTTATTAGGTATTCGACTCAGCTTCTACCGTAATCCACGACGGAACTATAATATCGTGCTAATATTATGCATGGTGAATCGCGAGCAACTCGATATTCGCATGCCGCACGTATTACACCGGCGCGGTGAGACGCGCGCGCGCGCGCACTCTTGTCCGGTCATAAATAAGGAGGCGAAGTAGTATTAGCCGGTAATAAGCTCGGCGAGTTTTATACGGGGTGAGGATACACGCATTCGCGCGCGCCAATTCGAAACGGCTAATTCATTTATGCGAGATTTATGCGAGATTTAGCAGAGACCGAGTTCGCGGAACTCGTTGTGTAATGTGTAAATTACAGTGTAACGTCGCGCATTGTTTCGCCAAATAATAAATAATATTTCTGTATATCGTGCAGCGGCGCGCTCGTCTTGATAGAACGGATTGAAGGGAGAAAGAGGGAGAGAAAAAGATGTAAAAGTTTTTTGTTTTTATCCGGAAACGTGTGTGCCGAAGCGAATCTGTTTTCACTTCGCTTTGTGAACGGCCGCGGATATCGATCGACTGACTAATTGCGAAGAGCTTTTCCCCGTTACGTTCGTAACGCGATAATCACGAGGAGCACGAGAGTTTCGACGCGAACGCGTGCCAGATATAATTGGATGTTTCAGAAAAATGGCAGCGCGCTACCTGCAATATTTTATAGAAACCGCTTTCCGGGAACGGGGCGCTTCTCGGACGAACGATCTCTCTCGCGGAGCTGAGATGTGGATGGTAACGGGTTTTGGGGTAAGAGCGTTTCGCGAACCGAAATGCGAACCGAACTTCCCCTCATCGCGTGATATATACGTTGTTATCACATCGACCATCAACCATAACATCTGTCACCGATTGTTACGCGCGCTAATTAATTAAATTGCGATTCCATAGACCGCGGAAATCCTCTGTCGTGAGATACGGAAACTTGCTCCATAAGTCGTTACCCGAGGCGAAGCTTAATCCGCGTTGCCATTTGCAACGTAATTATCCTTGCAAATTTAATTACACAATTAAATTTTTCCGGATGCCAATTAACCTACAATTCGCTGAATTATAATTACGTCTCGTCGTTCTTTCTTACCTGTTATCGCCCTCTTTCCCCGACTTTTGTGAGAAATATCGCTTCTCACGCCAGTTTTTCAACATTATATTTCATTACGCGCAAAGTCCTTCCAATTTTCCTCTCTCCTTCTGCCTGTATATTTTTTATATTAATTTCGCAATTTAACAAATAAGCTTTTAATAAATATAATTTTCTACATTTGATGTAGCGCGCGCTCGTTAATAATTAATGAGAATCTCATTGCAACGACGCAAAATTGTCGAACTTGCGGAAAATACGAGGATAATTCTGTGAGCGCGATCTAAACTATCTATATATTTTCGCACGTTCAACGTCAAAGTTGAATATTTAAAATAAGTCATAGGGGAATTTCATTTCAAGACTGCGCTAAATATCTTTTCCCCCCTCTTCTCCCGCATGTGTCTGTCTATCCGATAGTTCGAAAACCTCCGCGGTTGCGCATTTCCGTTCGCGAGAACACGGCTTCCCGTTCGAAGAGAGGAAGGGGCGAATGTATTAACCGACGAATTCTTGGCGACATTTCGGAGGTTGCACGCCGACAGTATTTTCCCTCGCCGGGCGACGAGGTAACCTGTCCGTGGCTCTGCCGCCGCCGGAGCTCGACGTGGGACGTTCCGTAGGACCTGCGCGCTCCGCCGACCCGGCGGTTCAGTCGCTTCTACCAAGCGGCACTCACGTTCCGTGTCCGGACCGCACGCGCCTTTGCCGCGCACGCGAGAGACCAATCTCACTCCTCTCTCTCCTCCCTTTCGCTCTCGTTCGCTCCGCGACGACCACAGCACATTTCATTGTGCAGCGTTTCGCTGTGCAAGAGGTTGGATCAATCGCGTGGATTTTCCGCGCGGATAGAATCGCCGGGAGGTCTCCACCGTTTTCTCTCTCTCTCTCTCTATCCTTCTCTCTCTTTCTATCTGTCTCCTTCGTCCTCGAAATATTCTGACGATAGATCGTCGCGTTCGCCGAAGAGCGAAGAGAGAACGCAAACGCTCGTTTATCCCGCGTCTGAGATGACGAAGGGCGCGCGATTAACAGTGTTGTGAGGGGGCTCCGCATTGGAGAGCGACCAGCGTGTTTGACAAGTGATTAGTGAGCGGCGATTCTCTCCGAAGTTTTCAGTTAGAGTGCTACGTAAGCGAAGGAGAAGAGCGTGCGAGAGGTCTTCGTCGCGGGTGGCGACGTCACACATATGAGGGTGAGTGCCACTTTTCTCTTCTCTCGTTTTGTCTTTATTTTTGCCTTGGCCCCGTGATCGCGAGATAAATGCACATCGTAATAGTCTGACGGGCCGTAAGTCTTTTGCACGCGGACGGAAAGAAGCGACTCTGCGAGAAAGTTCCGTCTTCTCACGTTTGGTCGATGTTGATATAAACGAGCGATTGACTCGATGAATCACACGTGCGCCCACACATCTTTACTCGGCAGATTACTTCTCGCGGAACCGGAGAGAGAGAGAGAGAAAGAGAGAAGGATCTCTCTCACGCGAATATATTCTTGTGTATTCGTGAGAAAAGTGATAAATCGCGTGGCGGGGAAAAATTTTCACTGTGCTCGCATTTGTGCGTATACAATCGTTCGGTCACAATCGATTCGTCGGATTTTATATGACGATCGCGGGGAAACTTTGGCATATCGTGGTGGTTTAATTGCGCCGGCGATTACAATTAAACCGTAAAGCAACAAAGATCAACACTTTTGCCTCGGCAGATCGAATGCGTCGCACACAAAAGCGCGGAATTAAATTTAATTAATTACACTTGCGCGCGCGCGCAAGACGACGCACGGTCGGAAAGATAAGAGCGCTGCGACGTTATTATACGTCGAAAAACGCGGACTCGCGAAGCGGGCGAAGTCAATATGTGTCCGTTCTCTTTTTCACTGTTGATGAACGCGATACGTCATAATCGATCACGGCGTGTCGCGAGGATGTCACGCGGGAGGAAGTCGCTTTTCTTTCGCGCGATGCAAGTAACACGGAAACCACGCGCATCCGTGGCGCGGCGAATTCGAGGGAGATTAATCGCGTACGTACCGGGTCTCCGGCGTGTCATAATTAATCGCGTCATCGGTGCGCGACTCATGTGCTAATGACAGATAGGAATTAACGCGCACGTATACGTGCGCGCGCTCGCGCGATGCACTTCTAATTATTGCGCCGTCGTCGCTTCACCTTCCCGCGGGATCAGACGAGCTTAAAGTCCGTTGAACGCCGCGTCGTACATTATTCTCGATCTCTCCGTTCAACCCCCAGCGAGAGAGAAGCGGGAGGGGGGAGGTTAGGTGGTTTTAACCATTCCGCCCTTTAGTTATGGCAGACTCTCGGCGAGGCCGTCTATTAATAAGGAGGAAGATCCCCGGGCCGCCTTTGTTATCAAGCATCGTGTCACAGTATGAATTGCGGGGAACGCTCCGGTTCGGCTCCGAGCCACCGAAGCGACTGCCGTAATGAATGGCCGATAGTTAAATGCTCGCGGAAACATCAGCGCAATCCATTCCCCACCTACCCCCGTTTCTTCGGCGATGTCACAGTATTTCTTGCACGGAGAAACTCGCACAGAGTCTCGGCGCTGTCTCGTTATTTACTGCACTTTAGTTCAAATATGTCGTGAGTCTGTCGGGGGTTTTTCTTACGCGCGCGAAAACAGTTATTACTCTTATAAAACTAAATGTCATTACGTAGTTTTATCTACAGTAACCGAGACGTTTCTTTAGTTCGGTTGTAATATAAAGGAAGATATATAAAAGAAGAGTTTTTGTATACACATACAAGTTTCAACCGTTCAAAAAACTCATATTTCACATTTCGATTTGCCTGTATTATATTTGCACCTGCAAGATAAATGGTCGACACGCGATATTATTCGCGTAATACGCGATCTTGCGCAGATTCGTGTAACAAGGCAAAGAAGATTGTTGCGGATTCGGCAACAATCCAGATGGCGGTACGTTAACCAACCGGCCGGAGTTTCGACGAGATTAGTCGCTTGATAATTAAGAGCACGTGTTTTGCAAAATTACAAGACAGCCGGCTGGTCGGGCGAGTTAATTAACGCGCCGGTTATGAACACATTCATCCAGAGATGCACATCCAGTTCGAAAATCATGATTCTCAGTGGTGGAACACGATGCTCGATCAGTAATTACTACATTACGGCTGACCGAACGCCGCGCAGTATCGGCCTAAATTTTCACAATTTCGTGAAAACGAAAACGTTTTGCGTTCGACTCAAATGTCCAAGCGAAAAAGATTTTTCGAACGAGATATCCACAATCTTTTGTGATTTTAATTATAAGCACGCGCGCACACACACACCGCGTATCGTACACTTCAAAATATATATATCAAATTATAATCGCAACGGACGATACATAATTCACGTGTACGTCGCGTTAAATTATTAATCTAATTTTATCGCTCAGAGGCTATATAGATAATATAATCCTATTATATCTGTTATATATTCCGTGATACTATTAATTGCAAAACGTCAGCTTTCGTCAAAAGCTGTAGGATTATTGTTGAAAATAACATTTGAAATTTTATCGCATGAAAATCGAAAAAGATTATGTAAAGTAAAGGAGAATGCGCACGTGAATAGCCGCGGAAGAAGTCGAAATGCGTTCCTCTCGTGAATTGTTCACCTTAATGCGGACGAGAGGTCATCAAGGGGCCAACACAATCGATTCTCGAAGATTCCGGCGAATTCACCTTTTAAAAGTCAAATGCGTGTTCGAATGCTTTTGACTGCTTGGCAGTAACAACGGCTGTGTAACGATAGTCGAGATAAAAGGAGATACCTATATAAATGAGAATCATCGTATATTTAGTTGTGCGAAATAAGAAGGAGAATAGAATATATGTAGAAGAATAGAATATAGGATAATGGAATATAAGAGAATAGAATAATATTAAATTTTCCAACATTTTAAATGCACTCTTCTCTATCTTCATCGTAACATTTAATATATATTTCAAGTGACATTTTCGCACGAGCAGTAATATAAACTTCAAATAACCGGACAAAGATATATTTTAAACGGGTCTTTTAAAAATTTTGCATTATATTTCGCAAAGAGAGATTAATATTGGAAGAAGCCAACTTAGTTGGATAATAAAAGTGGCAAGCCCCGATTATCGAATATACTCGGATTAAAATATCAATTCAAACTTCATAATGCACGAACTGATCCTGATACGTCGCAGAGAATATAGAAAAAGACCGCTATTCTACTTAAACAAGATAAAATCTCTCTTGAAAAAAAAAAAAAAAAGGAACCACTCGAACTTTTCTCGTAAAATTGCGCAAATATGATTCATTTACCAGACCGAATAATTTACGCGACACAAATATTCCCGGATGAAAGACGCGCGCGTGCGGTGCGATGAAAAAGAATGGCGCGCGCGTCGTTCCGCACATTCTCGCTGTGCAAAGTGAGAAAGGAGAAAGATGGAAAGTAGGATGCATACAAAAGATGACTTACGCTCGCACGTGGTGCGCGAGAGCGGGCGAAGATTCATGAACTGGTTTCGAACACACAAGCGCCGACATCGTAACTCCGGTATTATATAAAAGGCGCGCGACATCCGCCGGCACACTCGCATTTAAAACAATCTCACGCGACATAAGTCGCTATCACGACAAGAACGGAATCTCACAGGAGAGACGTACATATAAGATTGCATCTCGGCGAGAAAAATATGTACTTGCAACTTGCAACGACACGGACGACGAGAGAGACTCTCTCTCTCTCTTTTTTTTTCTTTTTCTTTCTTTACTCGAGCGCGCGCGCGCGCGCACAAAGTCCGCGAAAAATTCGATAGTTTCATTCCGCTTTTACGGCGCCGTAACGCCGAAGATTTCATCATCGCGGATACGGACGGGTACGAGAAGACGGTGGTGGCATCGGAGATGGCGACCGGCACGGCTGAGGATCAGTCGGGCGGAAAGCTCTTTCGGGACGAAATACACGCGGCTATGCAAATATCCGGGGTCGAGTATTCGGAAGGCAAGAGGGAAAGAGAGAGAAAGGGAGAAGGATGTGCATCTGGGCGAATGTCGGTACTCGGCCTGGGCTACAAGTAGCTCGTAGACTTTCCCCGACCGAATCCGACGCTATTTCACGGGATCGAAGGAGACGATGATATCGATCGCGGATCAGAAGGACGGCGTTTTGCGAGAAGGATATAAAGAGCATAAATGTGAAAAGGAAATCTTCGCGAAGAGGTAAATGATGAAAGTGCCAAAGCGTTATTGTTATAGCTCTTATATATATATATATATATACCCTTGCCCTTCGAATTCCGCTCGCTCGAAGTTTCCAACAACCTCCCGCGCGATAATTATGGAAATGACGCTCGCGGACGTGTTTGATCATATATAGATCGGGATAATGCGGTCCGACGAGGCGAGAGGAAGAGGAAGGGGAGAGCTGACGGTGGCTGCGCCGATCGTTTTTGCGCTCGATCGCGTATTCCTGGGAATTGACTTAACGTCGATTTTCTATGTAAATGGCCGAGCCGTGCCCGGGACCAATGGCGATTCGCGCGGGAATGCGCGTCTGAGCGCCGATCTACATACATATATATATGTATAGAACGGAGGTTCACATCGCCGGTCTCCAACTTTACATCTCCATGTTTTCGCGCTTCTCGTAACTTTCCCAAAAACGGGATTACTCTACTACACTGTTAAAATACCTGACTCGATTGACTCTTTTTCTCTCATCTGAATGAGAAAACTCTTAAGAGGGTCCTGGACCGTTCTGTTATTACCGATCGAAATAATTCGTATTAAGAGGTGTTTTTCGTAATTATTGCTCGGATAGAAAAA
>QVOA01013932.1:0-18740 GCA_014825685.1 Pseudomyrmex cubaensis
TAATTTTATACACTGAAGAAGACCCAAATCGCGGGTCGAAACGTCTGTTAAAATAAAGAAGTCTATTGACCCGAAGATCTGGTTTTTTGTCTCACATTGGCCATTTCCCTACTACTAATATTTCAAGAGAAAGATTTCTGAAATAAATAAGATCGAAACGTCCGCTAAACACACTGCGTTTTTAATCATTTTGACTGTCTATTAACCTTGACCATAGGCTCTCTGGTTTCTTTTTTTTTATTTATTTTCTTTTTCTATTTATTTTCTTTTTTCTATTTATTTTCTATTTATTTTCTTTTCTATTTACATTTTCATGTATGATTTAGAAACAATAGAAGCTTCTTTTCCTTTTTGTTTTCTTCCTCTCTCTCGAATAAAACTAAAAACTAAAATCTTGACATGTTTTCGCGTTTAAATATAACAATTTATTTAAATTCTACTAATTTAAATCAATGTGATTCTACTAGTTTAAATCGATGTAAATAATCAACGCGTTCAATAAGATTGCGATAATAGAGCACGGATCGCGATAACTGTTTGGTCAGTTTGTTTCGGGGCAACTGCGCGGTAAAGGTTAATTAACAGCGATCCTACGGGACGCCGGAACTCGGTATCGTCGTCGTCGTCGTTGTCGTACAAAAGCGCAGTCCGTCAAATCGAATCGGTCGTTCGTCGAAATCGGATCGGTCGCATCGAGCTCACGGAATTGCTCTGGGCTGGATAACGAAAACTATTATTTCGGCGTTTCATGTCGAGGATCGCGGTTAACGTTGATCTTTTGTCGTTGCGCCGAAACGAGATAAACGAGATAAAATGTGTTTAATAAGCACGAAAAAGAGCTAGAGAGAGAGAGAGAGACAGAAAGCGCGCGCACGTTTGCGGCGGTACGAAATGCAAAGCTGCAATGTTTTTGACAATAAAATTCGAATGCTTCCAAAAAGCACGAAAATGACTTCCGTAAATTTCGTTTTGCAAAGCTTTCTCAAGCGAAATTGTTTTTCTGACTCTCCAATGTGGTTTCTTGCGGCAAACACAAATCTGAGTGAGATATTGAAAATAATCATGTCAGCCCGAGCTGCTGTTAAATTTATTTTATCATGATCCAAAGGGTAAATTAATAGTGCGTGCGCCTTTGCGGATGTCCGGTTACCAAGAGAGAGAGAGAAAAAAAAAAGAGTGATACCTCGAGGAATGCAATGTTGGATCTTATGAGAATTCCACTTTTTGCATGAATAAATTTACACGGAGGGTAATAAAAGCGCGCGTGCAACGAAGCGCATTCCCTTGGGAAAATTTGCTGGCTTCGTGCCCGGCGATCGGAAACGAAGCGAAATTACTTGGCATCGGCCGAGCATTTTTGCACAGCAGTAAATAAATCGGCCGCGGCGGCGGTTCTATTCTTCCGTCGACGGATCGATGTGATGCTGCCGGTGACATTTTGCGGCTTCCTTAAATTAATCCGCGGGATGAGCAGAAAATTCGGACGCGTCCGTAGCACGTGATCCAAACCCAGGGTCTTTACCATCTTTCGTTCGGATCTTACCGGGCGGATTTTATTGTCGCTCCCTCGACCGAAAAGAACGCGTTCGTAGTCGAGAAAGGAACAGACCTTTCTGCGGCAGCTTACTGCATTCTTGCGGTATCAGAGTAATCCAAAAGCGATAGGAAGATCCGCAGATATTTCCTTTGGGAGGTTTTTTTTTTTTTTTTTTAAAGACGAGATGAAATAATTCAACTCTTAAATGGAACTCTTGTAAAAATAAATTAAAACATTTGCAGTTGAATTTCAAAAATTCTGCTCTCATTTAATTTTGAAATATTTCGCAACAGCAGGTAGCGCGCAAGTTTTTTTCCTCGAACAATGTTAATCTGTAAGAGCTTCTCTTTTAATCAAAAATTTTTATACGATATGTTCGCGACTCATAAAGACGAATCCCTGAAGAGTAATCCCTCATTTAGAATTGTAGTGTGTTTAGGACACTTCGGCTCGATAAACTTTATTACTTTTTCTTCCCGAGCAACTTTCGACTCGGTGGATGTAAAGCGGAGTTACTTTCAAACAGCAAACTTCATGAATTACTCGTATTAAGAAATCTCTTCTCCGTCGTCACTTTCGCCGATGACGACTTGATCGATCAAAGTTTTCTACGCAATCGGAAGGAGGAAAGCGCCGAACTTTCACGATTACACGACGTCGTCTCTTAAACGAGCATTTCTGATAACGACAGTCCGAGGAAAATTGCCTCACGAGATATTTCTGATAATGCCCTTTTTCTGAGTCTCGAACAAAAATCAGGTCAACTGAAATTTTTATAGAAAAAAATAAAAAATAAAAAAAAAAGAACAATTATCATATTAACGACAAAAATAATAAATCTCGAAAGATCGGAGAAAAGAATTTTCCTTCGCGTCTTTTCTTGTTTTCGAGAAAATTGTACAATTTTGCGCGACGATATTACATACGTAATAAAGAAATAAAGAACAGAAGGTTTTATCGGACGATGATGAAAAGTGACAAAAAATAAAATACGCGAAACAGAAAGAGATAAAAGATAACCGAATGTATATACGAGCGTAAGTTGAAAGAGATGAGTCTCCCGAGTTCGCGAATGAGGTAATAAAATATTTCTGTGAAAAGTTCGGATTATTTTCAAAGACTTTGCCGTCGTGAGGGATACTTACGGAAAAGTTGATTCCGCAAAAAAAAAAAAAAAAAAAAAAAATTATTTACATTGATAAACTGGCGTATGTATACGTACTAATAATAATAAATAATTTATTATTAATTTTACTTATTTGGAGTAATTTTTTCCAGTTTAGATGAAGTAATGAATAATTAATAAATATTGTAACTCAGTAATGTAACGTAATATTAATCGTTATTACTCAATTCGCTTTTATTGAGAGATGTAATATCGCCATATATTATTACTCAATATTTAATATATATTACATATAATATTGAATAGACATATATTACATATATATATCTCACTCACTCATTTCACTCTCTCTCTCTTTCTCCCTCCCTCTCTCTCTCTCTCTCAAGAAAAATGTCTACTTCCTGCGATTTTCTTGACAAAAGCATCGAATTTTTCTCGCAAATTTCGCCGCATGAATCTCAAAGTCTAAAATTCTTCTTGCGCGGGGAAAATGTAAACGAGAGCGGCCACCGAAAACTCCGCATCGTGAAGAGCGCGGAAAACTTGCGCGGGAACCACTTTCCCTTAGCTTTACGCAATGGTGTATCTCGCGGGAGAACAAACACGAAACCCCGTGTTTTCTAAAACAGATAAATTGCCGACGAGAGACGGGGAGCCAAGGACGAAAAGAACGCATACCCGTGTATCGATCTGCGCGCTACATATACGCCGTACGTACCTACATTGCCGAACAGAGAAGAGAGATTTCGAGACTTCTTCAGACGTTAGGTAAAGAATGATAAATGCCGTGTTACTGGAAAATTGTGTTTTCTCAAAAGCGGCCTTCATGTGATAAAATCCGCGATAATATCCGTGAAAAAGCTGTTACGGGATCGCGTGATCGCGTTTACGAGAACGAATGTGTAAAGAACGTGTCTTTCTTTACTCTCCAATAAAGAAAAACCTTTACACACTTGTCGACGAACACTGTTTTCGCGAATCATCAAGTGTATATTCTCTTTTGTAACGTTCCTCCGAAAAGAAAATTTGTTACAAAAAAATTCCGACATTCGTAAATGCCGGTACACGTCGACGAGCTCGTCTCGAAAATACAATCAAAGTTTAGGAATCGAAAATGTGCCAACTTGAAACACGTATTTCCAAGAAAGTTTTCTTCTCACGTCGAAAGATCACGCAAGATGCGAAGTAACGAAATCGTTCGGAAAAAGTTCGAGAGGAAATTTTTCTCACTTGAATATCGTGTATTATACATATATGTATAATATATATATATATATATATATATATATATATATATGTATACATATAAATATATATAGCACGAGAGAGGAGATTATGCAAATTCTTGTATTACTTATTTACATGAGCGTATGAACGAAAAGCCGGTCCAAAGTGTCGCGCGACTATCCGGAATTATCCTCCCGCCTCGCGATATTAAGGTGCTCGAAATATGGCAAACAGAGGCATCGAGGTATTTTGGGATTAATGGTGTTGGTTATACGCTTGCAAATTTCGATCGGCTTAACTAAGCAAGATTTAATCTCTTTCGACATTACTTTATTTCAAGCGAAGCTGCGCGCGGATTTTACCTTCAATACTTATTGCGCGATTTTTTATTTACGAAAATCAACAAATTCACAGAGGCTGACGACGATAAATTAAAACGTTTGAGTCAATGAATTTCTTCTTCGTAACTAATAAAAGATCTCGGCACAAAAATAACGTCAAAATTTTATTTCAACTACGAGAGAAAGACAATCACTTTTTTTTTTATCATCTTTCATCTCTTCTTGCGCAAATTATTTATGAGAAAAAAAACAGATTTTTGTAATCTCGCATGCAATTTTCTCATGTCTATCGTGTTGAGCTGCCGTCATAAAAACACGCGACGCCACTTATGTACCTACACGCAAAGAGCTTCATCTCCCGGGAGAAAAAAAAAATTTCTGGAGAGAGCGAGTTCGAAATAACTTGTGTCATCGGCGCGTGTGAAAAACGGAGCGATAAAATCGCTACGAGATTACAAGCACGCGCGCGATAGCGAACCGATAGTCCAGGCTGGATAACGGCGCTGGAGATTTTATCTGGCGACTCGGCGCGGTGCTGCTGCTCGAAACTGCGTTGCATGCGATGCGCCCTGCGTTTTTGCGTGGGATTTTAACGTTGCCGGAGAAGCTAATACAATACCGCGTCGTTGAATTCATTTTGTTGCATGCGCAAATTTTGTCCTCTCTCTCTCTCTCTCTCTTTTCCTCTCTTCCTCTTTCTCTTTTTAGATGGCCCATTTTAGTCGGCAAGCCTCGACAAAGGGACTTTTAATCGAGTCAACGTGATGCGAGACAAAAAGCGAAGGCGTGGAAAGAGAGAGAGAGAGAGAGAGAGAGAAAGAGGAGAGAGACAGGGAAAAGGGAAATTAGACGTGCGAGAGAAAGAGAGGAAGAGAGTAAGAGAGCTTTTCCGCGCGAACCTAAACGCTAACGTACGTCCAATTAGCGCAATTAACCCGGGCCCAGGTCGTCGCACGCGTATGCACGCGTAAAAACGCGAAATCGGATTACGCGCCCCGTTGAAAGGGCTAGATTAGCGGCAGATATTAAAAGTTAGCGGTGCGATCTAATTGCCGGTGTGGCCCGTCCGAACTGGTTGTGAAATAAAAAACAATAATAATAATAAAAAAAAAAAAAAAAAAAAAAAAAAAAACGCGATCCTCGATCTCTCTTCTCTTTCCTGATTTTCTTATTTACACTTGTTGGAAACACGAAGTAACGCAGTATTTTATTGCGTGTCAAATTGTTTTCTCGAAATTAAGTCGCTTGACGCGGAAAATGTAGTCCCTTAACGCGCTGAAGCAAGACTTGATGAGTTCGCTAGAATATTTCTCGACAATTTACGTAATATAATAATAAGTAGGTAACGCATAATGTCACTTGGGTCGTAAGTAAAGGTAGAGAGAGAGAGAGAGACGAATTAAATAAAATAGAATTCTACGGAAACTTCGAGCCCAAAGTTAATTTAAACTTCAAATTATGTTGTTTACGATCTCTTAGGTTGAGTTGTTTCTCCTAAGCCGAGTCTTTTGAGAATGTCTTATTTAACGCAAACTAACTAAACTTTCGGCGTCAAATGATTTTGCGTAATTAGAGACTTGACGATAATAAGGTGATCCTTACCCCGAAAACACAAACCTACCGAAGTTTCGGTAAATAACCAAATTATATGCTTTCCGTTTCCGCGCTTCGAGCTTATTACGCATTTATATGTCTATGATAAAATCGTAATGCGTGTAAATTCGCAACCCGATATCCGTGTACACATGCACCTACTTTGCGGTCGCGAAATACAGAGATGCGGAGCGTATATCGACGTTATTATTTGTCTCTACAACACGAATGATTACGTCGCAATTGTGTACGCAAACACCGACGTACAAAGGACAAAATTAATAACAATTACAGAGATGAGGCTTTGTTTTGGTCGCGCATATATAATATATATATTATCGAACATTATCAAAATTCGCGCGACGAGCCGCAGTTATGACAGCGCGGCGCATAGAGGAATCTGGCTTAATAACGTAATTTATAAACACAGCGCCTCCGTTCTAATTACACACGTTTGATAAATAAATTCTCTAGTTTTTTAATTGCAGTGTTTTTTTTTGCAGAAACAGCCGTTTTTCTTTTTTTTTTCTTTTGATCTTTGATTTTTCTCGCTTGATTTTCCCGCGAGCGCTACGTCATTCAGAGAGCTCTCAAACGCTTAGGTTCCCATTTCCGGGGGAAAATTCTCGTATCAATCGCGCCGAGAAGAATATCCGAACTATCAATCGTTCTGGAAGAGCGACGCGCGAGAAAAAAGAATGACACGCGAGGAGGATATAACGCGCCGCGGTGATCCTAAAATTGTCGTTTGTCACGGGAAATCGCTCCGCGAGTTATAAATCGTCGTTTGGTGATCGCAGGTCTTTCTTTCTCTCTTTCTCTCTCTCTATCCCTCTCTTCGAATATTCTTTTTCTCAGAGAGTATTCTCTCGCGAATAAAACTTACGTGTTTTCAAACTTGTTGAAAAAAATCAATTCGACAATATATTTTTATAACAAATCGCATCACTACAATATTTTTGTAATTCTATTAAAAATAATAATTGAATTTTCGCAAATCGTATTACCGCAATTATACTCGTAATTTTATCAAAAATAATTGAAAATAATGTGGAAGTACTTTAACACCCGACGAGATGAGAGATCGAGACTCTTTTTCCCGGAGGAGAGAAAAGACAATTTCGCTGACGAAATTAAATTTACCATTAAATCCCTCTCTTCGATATAATCGACTTATGACTTACTTTCTTCCTCTTTCTTTCTCTCTCTCTCTCCATATATATACGCATATAAAATCGAAGCAGCGATCTCCTCGCGCTATAACCCAATTTAAAGGTCGACCCGCGCTCTATCTCTCTCTATCTCTTTCTCTCTTATCGGTGGTTTCCCGACGCTGGGGAAACGTGAGACGAGGTCTGGTCACGGGATCGGTGTGGTGCACGTCACCCGTACAAGTTAATGGCGTCGGAGATAGGCACGGGCGGGGGAGATGGGAGCGAAAAGGTCCTTTCTCTCAACTCGCCGCAGAGGGAAAAGGGAAGATCGCTACCACTAACACGACACGACCTAACGTGGATCACTGTGTGTGACTTGTCGCTTGTGTAAACGATCGCATAAGAGCTCGTAAGCCCCTGTGCAAGCAAGGACGACATCCTCAGGACGAGAACTTGGTCTCGCCCTCGGCAACCTACCTACCTAATCCCTCGCGGTCGGTCCTATTTAGTATATATATATACTAAAAAGGACCTATACTATAAATTAAGCTCCAAAAAAGAGATGTTTATTATTAGGCTGTTTATGCGCGCAAATTAAACCGTCACGTCCAAGAAACTGACAGACACTCGACAGTGAGAAACGCTTAAGCGAAGAGACAAAGCTTACCTGCGGTGCGGCTGTTTTAAGCGCGGCTTAATTATTCCGCGAAAAGAAGCGGTTAAAGCGGATCTCACACACGTATCGATAATTTAAAACATCTCGTATATTTGCGTCACGTACTTTGAGTTCGAAACTCTCGGGAAAAGAGATAACAACTCTCTCTCTCTTTCTCTATCTCTTTTTGCGTTCTCATTCACTTTATTAAAAAGATTCAATGATTTACCGACTCGAGGTCCGTATTCGAGTATTTTCATTACCCCGTTCGAATGTGAGCTAACTCCGTTCAAACTCTACTTTGCACTAACTGGCGCGCGTCTGAATTGCAATTTTCCGTCGGTTTGGCCGAGGGGATTGCCGAGAGTGGGAGAGAGAGAGATGAGAAATCCCCCGAGTGCCGTCATCTCTCGCGAATCGATCGATCGATCGAATTTCCCGGAGAAATTCCGCCCCCGATCGATCGGCGCCTTTTATTCGCCGGATGTAGCGACTCGCAGAATCGCGTGATTCTCTAACGACTTCACCTGATTCGATCTAGAATCGGGAATAAGGAACGTAGAAGCACCGGGCGAGGAGAGAGGAAACGATGAAGGGACATGCCCGGAGAGAGCGCGACTGCGACGCTTCCTGCAAAATTCATTTCCCGCCCTTCGGGATATTGAGGGCCCGGAAGCAGACAAGCGCGAAGACGCCCGGCGCGGAAAAAAAGATTAAATAATCATGAGACTGTTTATCGAGTTCCGGGGGAAAATAAAAAAAAAATAAAAAAAAACGCGCGTTCTCGTAATCATTCTCGGTTCAAGGTTCGAGTACAAGGTTTGAATCTTACGGAAGATTAAGAGACGTCTCTCGGTTCTTTCACAAGTTTGCAGTCTCCTCGTTAGAATAATTTTGCACACATTCCGCTTGCGATCTCAAAAGTCTGTAATGTAAAATTTTAATTCCCGAATAAAATGCCCGAGTGCACAATTAACAAAAGGAACGACAATTTGTTTTTCTTTCGAACTCGCCCCTTTCCCCCCCCCCTCCTCATATCGATATAACAACGCGGGAAGGATTAACGGTTTTTAAGGCAGATGCCGAAAGGCGAGATCGTGATCAAGATCGGTCCCGCCGGTACTCGGAGAGAAAGGTCTCCCTCGTTTCCGGCGTCGATTTCTTTGTTTGGTTGCCCTTGCCCTTATGCAGGCGCACTCTCAGCTCTCCCTCGCGGGTGAGGGGGGGAGAGGGGGAAAGGAAGGAGAAGCTCACGAGTGTCCTCTCTTCTCGAAGTGAGAGGCTATGCCTCCCTCGCCAGAAAAGGGGACGCGTGTAATATCTTGCGCCGCCGCTTCGAGTGCATTTCGAGGGTTGCACTCGAGGGTGCACCTCGCTGGCGTGCACTTCGCGTTGCACTTCGAGCGGAAGCAAACGCCTGTCGTCAGCCACGATCGCGTAATTTCGTTGGTGCACCCTCAAAGAGCTCGATAGCCTTTCAAAGAGGAAAAGACGAGGCTTGCGCGCGCCGCCCGCCTCCTTCAAGGCTTCCGAGAAATGATTTTCTATATTAGTCATGTCTATAGAATCCCGTCGTTTATTTTTTTAAATTTGTTTGCACGCAAATCGATCGATTTCAACTTTATGAAACTAACAAAAAATCACTACCACAGTTTGTCTTTTGTGAATGCACACGATTGTAAAACTTGAATGTTTTTTTGTTTTTATAAGCGAAGACGTTTCGGACCTTCTTTCGCTTCGCACTCCCGCGTCTGTCCGCGTGAAATAACAATAAACGTATTTCGGCCAATTGATTATTCTTGTGACAATCCGCCGTTTTTCAAACATTTTCTCCTGTTCTTCCGGTCCTTTTTCTCCCGTGACACAACACTGCGTTCAAAAAAAGAGAAAAAAAAAAAAGCATATCGGCTATCTCTCGCGTGAAAAACGCGTTTGATCGCATTTTCAAATCCCCGGATTCGCGAGATCGCGGCCATTGTAATCGCGCGCGCGCGCGCGAATGCAGGGACGCGTTTCGGTGGTCGGAGAAACTCGGATCCGTCATTTTCTACCGCTGTTTCGCGCGCGACGAGTACGTACGCTATGTACATACGCGCGCGCGTGTGTGTAAACTCGTGAAAATCATACATCAAACGAGTGTGTCGGGATAAACACTGCGCTGTCAGAGAGTAACGCAGCTGGAGTGAAATACAATGTACAAAAAAAGTCACTAGATAACTCGACGTAATAAACGCTAACAAAATGTTTTTCACCATGAAAAACAAAAAAAAAAAAAAACAAAAAAAATTGTCGAAAAGAATCTTCAGCGCGAAAGTTGCTTCAAAAAATTGCAAAAATAATATTTTACAGGCTACAGAGTTTGGAAAATCCGAATAAAGTCCAAAAGTTTTATGCTAATTAAAAATCGTCAGTTGACGGTTATACGTTGTAGGTTAATTAACGCCCTCGCGCGATCCACGTTTTGAGAGACGCGAGAATTTACGCGTGTACACACTATACGTTGCAACTTTCCGTTGCAAAATAAAGTATCATTCGCGTTGTTGTTGTTGTCGCGACCTTTCCATTATGACGCGCACAATAGAAACACACGCATTCGCCGACACGTAGTACGAGTGCGTAATAATTTCGCGCGAGTTTCTTCGCGGCTCCGGCCACAATGGCAATTAAGCCGCTACTGCATTCGCGATTCTCCATTAGCGCGAGAGTCTGCGGTTCGCGCACCTGCCGAGGCCGCGCGACACACGTTGTGTGTTGTGCTGCAAGGCTAGTACGGCATTGAAGCACATAACGCCATATAATAACGTAACGCTTTCATGTATATTATATATATACATGTACATACATCATATATCTATATGTACACACATGTGCAGTACGCGCGCGCGCGCGAATTGCATTCCGCTCACTAACCGCCTTCAATTGCATAACGCACCGAATGTATCGTACGCGTCGCACTCTGTATTTCGCGATTGGCAGGCTATGCTTGACTAGATTATCGCCTCCATTCCGCGTTACTCGTTGTGCAATCGGTGTACATATAGGCCTGTATCGTGCGCGATCATGACAAAGTTACGCTCGGAATTTCGTCGCTCCGATATATACGCGCGCTGATATAACTATCTCCCCCCCCTCTTCCCTCTCTCTCTCTCTTCAGATTAATTAACTCGTGCGATTAATTATGATCGTTTGTATTGCACACATAATTGGGAGTCCATTTTCAATTAGCCTGATGACAGTCTTACGAAGATGTGCGCGCCGTACTTGTAGCGTTTCGCGAAAATCGAATCACGCGAATATATTTTGGAGATAATAAATTGTTAAAAGAATTTGAAGATTCGTATAGTTTGAAACTATCAACGGTAATAAGAGCCGATACGCTTGATGTGTTTTGCGGAATAATTATTGATATTTATATTTTATTATTATTTATATTATTTAATTATTTACATTTATATTTATATTTTAGGAATGTAAATTCTTACTCATTTCGTAAATTCTTACGCACTTTTGAATTGAAATTTTCAATTCTTAAACCCATACGGGATGCTAGATTTTGCATCACGTAGATGAGAATATCCATTTTCCCTTCGCAATTAATTTGGAAATTATATTGGGCGAAAAAAACACATCGGCCAGGAGTCGAATCCGGAATCTTCGGCTTTGCGTGCCAACGCCTTTCCTATTCGGCCTAAATTTCAATTCGAAAATAAGAATTTACACTCTTAAAAAATATAAATATATATTCAAATATATTTATTCCGCGAAACATCCAGCGTGTCGGTTCTCATTACCGGTGAAATTTCGATAATAAATTGTATTTAAATTGTATTTGATACACAAAAAATATTCAATTGCAGTTAAAAAAATCTCACAAAACTTAAAACACACCCGATCAATTTTCAAGAAAATGATTACGCACTTTCCCCTCTTCCCCCGCATAAACATCACAAAAAGAGAACAAAAGTTTTGCTATTACGCGACCAGCAAGAAAAATTTGCTGAGTCCGTTGAATGTTTTGTTTCATCAACAAAAAAGCCAACTGACCTAGCAAATGTTTCTTGCTGGCCTCTTGCGGTAACTGATCTTGCTAGTCTAGCAAACTTTTTTTTTTCCCGTGCTATTACGTATATCTACATTTGATTCATAAAATAAATTGTCTCGTCCGATACTGCGCGACTGATTGTTCGCGCGGCGTCGTTATTGCGGTGATTAAATTGTGTACGAGCGTGCTCCCGAGTTTTTTTCTTCTTCTTCTTCCTCTGTCTTTTCCCCTCCTTCAAGACGCGGAGAAGAGCAGATGCCTCTCGCATGTGGAACGACGTGGAATGCGTGTCCGCGACGGCCTGCAAATTGATGGCAATTGTTCCCCGCGAGCATCGCGCCCGGAATACCAATCGTCGTCGGCGTTGGCTCGAGCTAGCTAAATTACACGCTAAACCTTCCCCCCGAGAGACTATGTGGCACACAAATAAGAGAGTGTTATTGCATAACGTTCACCGAGGACGAGTTGCGCGAGTTCGCAAGCAGGTTATCCATTAATGCAAACATGGTAGACTGACAGCGCGCGGGGCTGCCACGACCGATCTATCTTTATTACAAAGCCTCTCTTGTCAAATATCGATCTCGAGGCGTCAGTCATTCTAAAATATATGCAAGATAATGTCGACATCAAATTCGAAGTCTACATAATAGCGATATTAATAATTTGCGTGCGTGCGAGTGCACGTAACACGCGCATTAAAAATTGCGAAATATTTTAATTATAAATTTTCTTCTGATTTATAAATTTATTGATCAACATTGATATCTGATTTTGAACGCGCGCTGCTAAACGTAATATATGTGTGTGAACGAAGCATGTGTGTGCGCTTCACTGCTCTAAATATAGTCTCTTCGGTGACTTGCTTCAACGTATATATGGATTCCGGCTTGATACGTCACTTTCAGAAATGGAACGGCCTGTGACCCGAAGTCGGTCTGAAATTTTACAGAAACGGAATGTTGTTTCTATTCTGGAAATTGAGACGAGAGATCATCTTAAACGGGATTGACTGACGGGGATTGACTGACTTGCTGCTCAGTTAAGACGAAAGTCGCCCAGCTGGAAAGTATTATATTTTCCGCCACAAACGCCAAGAATATCTTTGAGAATCGAACGCGACGTAAGAAATTGCAAATTGTGTCTGCACGATTGTGCAGACATATCTGTAATAATGTTACGCGACGCATTTCATTACACGTGCAGCCGCCGGTAGACAAAAACGGTCACGGTCGCGTATGTAGAATTCACTTGGAAGAGGCTGCAGACAGCAGTTCGGTCAGAAGTTCATCAGAAGTGCACATGCAAACAAAAAGAGACAGAGAAAGAGAGAAAGAGAGAAGAAATTTTTACCGCGAGATAAAATTCTCTCCGAGAAACCAGACGAAAACACAAAACGCAGCTGGACGAACAAGTAGAAACGGCGTTAGAAATAATTAGAAGATAAACTTTGCTCCAGCGTTGGAGAAACGAAAAAGAAAAAGACACAACAACTTGCCGGAAACATCCTAGCGTTAACATACCAACTTGTAACGATATTATGTAAATATTCTCGTGCCCGCGCGCGCAAATATATAAGATTTGAAAAAAAAAAAATAATAATAAAATTTAAAAACAAGTTGGAAAATAGTTTAAACGCTGTGTCGCGCTCGTCGCTGCAGCGACACTTTCGTATGTTCGCGTGCTTGAAAGCGAACACAGAAAGAAGATCTGACAGATGCAGGCGGTAGGTGTACGTTTCTCTTATGTAGCCGCGGCGCTTTTCTACATTCTCCGCATTTAAAATGAAACAGAAGAAGAATACATCTCCAGATGCAGGACAGTGAAATAACATTTATACGTTATATAATATATATATATTATATATATATATATATATATACACACACACACACACACGTAAGCTGTTTTATGCTCAGGCGTTGCGCATATAATATACTGTTTAATATGTAAATAACGGAGCGTCGTGTGGAAGAGCGCTACTAAATGCGGATAAAGAAATAGAGAGAGAAAGACACGAGATTTACGATACGAGAATTAAAATCTGTTATGTTACTGAATATTAATAATATTAATAAAATAATATATTTTATTAAAAATAATAATATTTTATTAATATTATCTAATATTAAAATAATATATATTATTAATATTAATATTATCATATTTCTCTCTCTCTCTCTCTCATTCTTTTTCTTTTCAAAGAATCAATGCATTGTAATTTGTTTTTCACGGAGACTTTGCGCTTCACACGATGCCATGAAAAATACGTCTCGCAACAATCGCAACGTCGGTTTTTCGTCGGTTTGCGTTGAGATATTCTAAGCAATTAGCAGAGCGGACAGTACTCGAAGGAGGGAAACACGAGTCCCGACATATCAAGGAAGATACCGCGACCAGAGATGCACACAAGCCGGGAAGAGGCGCCTCGCCGGAGCCTATGCCACTTGACTCCACTTGGCGTATCTCTCCCTCGGCTCTCCGACTTCGCCGGTCTTTCTCTTTTCATCCTCGTCTCCTTCGTCTCTCTAATTCCGTCGTCGAGGGCCGTCGTTCTTTCAGGCGCGTCTTTGTGCGGCGAATAAATGGTCGCTACTGTATTGCTCTATCTCCTCAAAAACAAAAAAAAAAAAATCTCTGTATCGTTTCTTCCCGAAGTCGCGAGAATTTTAGACGCGCGACTCTAACGCGTTTGTTTTCCGGCGGATCTCGTCTTTTTTTTTTGTCCGCCAAACGTGTCCACCAAATATTACAAAATCACTTTACCAAATTCACTATACATGACATAAGATCAGAGTTGAAAAAGCTTTTTAGAGCTTTGTGTGTGTGTGTGATCAGTGTATTAAATATTGAGTTGTTGGTCGGAAATAACACAGCGTTTTTTCAAAATTTAAAAGCTCATTATACTAATTCGCACAAGCTTCTGTAAATATTCATACACGATAATGTTTGATGTTTTAGTATCTACGCGATGTCTCGCGTACGTGTCTCGCAGGTTGCCATCTATGGTAATGTCACTCATTGGAAAATGCCACGAACTTTCCGAACAATCTAATATGGCACGACGTAATTGCTCAAGTGATGCGACAATAAAAGTGAGAGACAGACGAGGTAGATCTAAAAATAATTGTAGCTCCTCGTCCTCATCCTTGTCCTCGTCCTACATTGTTCTTCTAATTTCGCCGTTCTAACACCTGCACTTGAACACGTGTTTGTCCGCCTCGAGTAGTTAGCACCAGTCGACTCTTGCGCATTCCAGACATTATATCGCAACAATTTCTCGTTTTCTGCTGTTTTCAAGATAACGGATCTTTGTTTTTTTTTCTAACCTAGCGACTCTTGTTCCTTTAAAACTATATTAATTTTCATAAATGTTTTAAAACTCGTATTTTTAATTTTTTCCATTTTTTTTTAAATATTCTAATACAGTAATTAATTTTTATGATATTAAATTTGTTACAAATTTAAATCTCAAAAATGTTTTCCTTAAGTCTCATCGATAGACTTAACGACTTGTTTTTCCTCGACCGAATCAAAAGTAATCAAGGTTCGGAGTGTTTCGATCGTTACCGATCGCGCGCAACTTATCAATCGTCGTTGAGCTCGTTGTCGCGATCCTCGGCCTCGAACCTTCGACTCCGACGATCAGCGACGATATGGCCGAATGAACGGACGTTTCTGCCAATTTATGCGAGCATGTGATTCCCATGATTTCTCGGGTCACGATGCGATCAATCTCGAAATACCAACGATCGACGGGAATATCTCGTCTTTCGAGAGAAACGTTCTTGTCGCAGTTGGCATGTCAACAACGCTCAATCGATTTTCTCGATGCGAACAAATAGTTTATTCACTCTCAATGTCGCGACACTCTTATAATAAATATAATAAATATGCATTCGCAATTCCGAACTAACGATCGGAAAGATCGCACTTTACACTCGGTATATTAGATTAACTCATTAGAATTTACTCATTATCGCAAAATAATTTGTTGTGTTATCACGTTCAAGTTATTATTACTATAAATTACATTTGTCATTGAATTTTATTACCTCAACTAGATCGCGCAACAAATTGTTTCAATTATGAAGAAAATTAACGAGACGAGTTATTAATCCGCTAAACAAAAAAAAAAAAAAAAAAACCAGGCTAATTACACATCGCGTAACCGACGACGTTGTTGCTATACACATTATATATCGTTTATCATCGTTCGCTTCGTGCAAGTGGAACACATTACTGCGATCGGACAGGGAACATCCGTGATTAATGTAAACGTATAATCGCTCTTGGAAGGACGCGCGAGTATGAAAAAGATTAAAGAACAAAAAAAAAATCATATTTAGCCGCAAGGTTGAAATTTAAAAAGAGAAGCGAAATTCGACATCGCTCGTCCGTTGCTGCGTAATAATCGCGCCACGACGAGAGCGTTTGAAACAAGAACGATCTTATTTCGGAACTGGATGAATATTCATCGAGCGATCGCAATTAACCTTTTGAGGAGGCCACGTCGCAGAGCTTTTGAATGAGGTGATATATTTCTGTCGGCTCGTCGAACGAACGTCATAATCGAGACGTTCGATCTCCTCTTCTCTTCGAGCGCTGTATAAAATGAGATGATGAATAAAACCTCGATAATATGGGGCGCCGAGAGTTTATTGCACGCTTTTATTTCTTCCTTCAGTCGTAATATCGAACGATTATGATATTTTTTCTTTCTTTTTTTTTTTTTACGTATCTCTCTTGTTGACGTCAAATATCGTTTTTTTTTTCGCTTTGACAGCGCCTAATACGATCTGCGCGAGAATCCTATCTGTACATCTCACGGAGAGAGTCGGTGTCGAATTCCGTGAAAAACGTTGTACGACTTCAGCAAGTTGACCTTTTCACTCGTATGTATTTTTGATACGCTTCTTTTATTTTCGCGCACGTGTCTCATCGTAATACGTGTTTCCCTCGCTGTTTCATGAAGAACAAATGGGTACGTGAGAAAGAGAGAGAGAGAGAGAGAGAGAAAGAAAAAACAATTTCAATTTAAATACAGAAAAGAAAAATATTTCTCAATTATCTTTTCTCCGAGACGGAATTAACCGGACAGCCGCCTAACGAGAATCGAGACGAAAACGATTGATAAGCGCCTCTTTATTGAGCAAACGAAAGACATGCCCTTTCTCTATTGAGCAAACGTGAGAGCCGGAAAAGTTTTACGCCCACCGTACGTGACTCTCTCAATCCCGCGATCTTATCTTTCCGCCAGAGATTTGAATGACATAAGAGAGCGGCCTTACTGAAAAAGAAGGAAAATATTGTATTTGCGCGGACTCCCCAGACGAATCTAATTTGTCGACGATCGAAATCTAATTTCAACGCTCTCGAAAAAAAAAAATGCTTATTTGCATTATCATCATGCGCATCAGTGTTTCTCTCTTTCTCTCTTATTTCTCTCTTATTTTTTTCTGTTTGTCGTAAATATATTATAAACTATTTCTCTCTCAATTTTTTTGCTTACTCCTAACATAGGCAAGAAACTATATGTATTAAACATAAATAATATTGAGTAGACGTTGATTTCAACTTGACAATGTCTCTCACGCAGTTTTAGTAGTTTGACGATTTATTAATTTATATCTTATATTGTAAACACATGTTGTGAATTATCGAAAATAAGAGTATCCACTGAAGATGACTAGAAATATAGTCGAAACGTATGGAATCTAATACAAATTAAATAATTTTTACTCTGCAAACCATCCTGCAACACCGTTTAGTCACGCCTTCATCGCTACTACATTTGATAAATAATATTATTTTTATCAACAAGTAAATTTATATAACAATTGGCGTTACAATTCAGCAACAACGGATATCTCGTATTTATTTGTTATTGTTTCTTGTAATCTTCCCTGTTGATGGTCGCGACGACCTCGTTCGCTCACTCAAAAAGGTTGTGATGACCACTAGGGCCTGACAGATAGGCAAGCATCACACCCAGGTTGAGTGAGTTCACGCGATCGCCATTTACTCGATCGCCGCTCCTCCTCCGTCTTCGTCACGTATAGCTCCCCGTAGCTCTCACCGATTTTTCGCAGACTCTTATTTTCCTCGTTCTCGTAGCGCATGACGAGAATATCCTCTTCGATTTTCTTCTCAACGTACAATCGAAATTACTCCAGTGGCGGTTTCCGATATCGCAAAGTGCAACAGTGCCATCGTTATGCATTGCGCATTACAACGTCGTGTCTCGAATACAACACGATTCAACGCGATTGCGCGCAATATATGCTTGGGATATTTTGGGATTTTAAATTAAACACATTTCGCAGTGTAATTCATTTAATTCTCGACTATTTTGAATAATTTGATTTAACGAAGTCGTTGAGGAACAATATTAGAGCAGTTTCTTAAACTAAACGCAACAGTTGTATTTTACGACGCTCCCGTTTCCGCGGAGTAATATAGTTTGCGCCTCTAAGACGCCGCGATTACTCTGTTACGTCCTGAAACTTCACGATTACCCTCTTTATGTAAACGCATTTCGTGGCGACGTATAATACGCGTTAGAAGTAAAATTTACTGTGGTCTTGCGGTCTGAGTGCAGGGGTTGTAAACATGGAGATCGAGTCCGCTCATCACTTTAGAGTTTTTTCGGGCCGGTTTTTTTCAATCGAGTTGATCGACGAACCGAATCGGGCTTCCAAAAATCAATTCACGCGTAATCTCGAATTAATTCTCCTCCCACACAGTAAAAAGGAAAATGTTAATTTTAATTTAAGTGGAACATGTAAAAAATGTTAAAGTAACTTATTTCATGTGTTACTCACTGACAAACTAATAATGTTAACTGTCAATAATATTAATTGACACTTTAGATTTGTATTTGTTATTTTGATTTTAAGTGTAATGTAAAAATAAAACAACATGTAAAATAATTCAAAACTACATGAAAGAATAGTTACAATAGCTCGTGAAAAATGTATTTTAAGGTAGTTGTTTCGCAAGTTGCAATAAACAAGAAAATTCCGAAAATTTAACTGTATGTTAATAGATATGTTATCTAGACAATCG